>WSFP011505615.1:0-13487 GCA_009831015.1 Picea engelmannii | reverse complement strand
AGGAAAGGCAAGCTAAGTAGGAAAAATAGCTTCAATCCCATAAACAAGTTGAAAATGGGAAATACCAAGTGATCTCTTTATAGTGACTATATCATCCCATAAAGAAAATTTCATCTTTGAGTCCCATGATTTCTTTTTGTCCTCCAGTAACTTCTTGATGATATTTACAAGGCTCTTGTTAGAAGATTATGCTAAACCATTTCCTTGGGGGTAATAAGGGGTATAATGAACTAATTGAATCCCATACTTCTCACAAATCTTCACCAATGGTTCAACTTTGAAATATGCAGCATTATCAGTAACAATATTGCTTGGACAACCAAATATTGACATAATATCTTCAAGAAAACCAATGATTACCTTGTGTGAGGCACTCCTTGTAGGAATGGCTTCTATCCACTTGGTGAAATAGTTAGTTGCATTCAAAATCCACTAGTGTTGACCACTTGAAGATGAATGAATTTCCCTAATGAAGTCAAGTCCCCATGTTGGAAAGGACCATAAACCACCACAGGCTTCAAAGGAAAATATTTCAGTTGTTTCTTTCCTGAAAACTTCTGACATTTGTCACAAGGCCTAATATTTTCACAAACATCAGTAAAAAATATAGGCCAAAAATTCCTAGCTTTGAGGATCTTATATGATGTGGTTCTCCAAAAATGATGAGCCCCACACAAGTTGTCATGAAAATCAGTCATGGTGTTTTGAGCCTCATGTGGATCTAGACATATTAAGAGAAACCTTAAAGGATATTTCCAATACAACATGTGATCAATGAGACAATATTTGATTTCCTTTAGTTTAAAATCTCTCACCTTGTTCTTCTCCAAACCATCAGGAGGCTGCAACTTTTGCAGAAAATAAATAATGTATTTGTACGAAGTGCATTCTTCCAAGCTGGGACTGATATGTGTTTTTTTAATAAAGATATCAATTTGTTGATTTTCAGAGTTTAGGTTCATGAAATTAAATCCCAATGCTTTTCAATTTGATTCAACCAACAATCTAGATAAACCTTTCCCCTTTACTAATTTAGTAGGCTTCATTTCAAGGTCAAACTCTAGAATTTTGGCAATCCACTTGCTCCTCTTTCCATCTATATCAGGCTGGATAAGTATTTCCTTCATAGAGGTTGATGGGACATATGCAATAATCTTGGAATGCAGAATAGATACCCTAAAGGATTTAAGGTATTTAACCAAAGCATAAGCCCATTTTTCCATAATATCATACCTCATCTCTGCATCCTATAATTCCCCACTGAAAAAGGAAATGGGTTGCTCCATCCCATATGTGTTTTTCTGAAGAAGGACAACAACCAATGTGTCATGTGAGAAAAAAAAATATTAGAAATTGTTTTGAATAATCAGGGCTAATGACAACAGGTGCCTTAGTCAATTCTTTTTTTATTTGATTAAAAGAATTTAGATCTTCAAAAATCCATTTCACCTCATTTCCCTTTCTAAGCATAGATGTGATACACTAAACCAATTCAACAAAGTTAGAGATGAATCTTCTCAAAAAAAATATTTTACCCAAGAAATACTGGATCTCCTTCTTAGATATAGGAAGAGATAGAGTATTAATGACCTCTACTCTACTTGGATCAATCCTTACTCCTTCTGCTGAAATAATGTGTCCCAACAAATTGCCTTATTTCATAGAAAACAAAGACTTATTAGGATTGAGAGATAGCCCAAACTTTCTACATTTCAAGAAAACCTTCTTAAACTGATGATAATGTTCCTTATCATATATTGATAACATTGTAATATCATCCATATAGATGACCAAAAATTTTTCCTTCTCCCCAATGAAGGAAATATCCATTGGTCATTGGAAGGTTTCTCCTGCATTCGTTAGACCAAAGGGAATTTTATCATAAATAAATGTGCCCCAAGGAGTAGTAAAAGTTGTTTTCTCTCTATATTTAGGTAGGAAAGAGATCTGGTTGTAGCATGAGAAGCCATCAATCATATAAATCCTTGTTGAACCAGTCACTCTCTGCAAAATATGTTCCATCTTAAGAAATGGATAGTTATCTTTCTTGGAAATTCTATTAAGATTTATGAAATCAACACAAAGTTTGATTTCACCATTCGTTTTCCTCACAAGGACTAGGTTGGCCACCCACTCAAATTACCTTAAAGGTATGATGATCTTAGCATCAAGCAACTTCTTGACTTCCTTTTCCATAATAGGCAACAACATGGGATTTATCTGTCTAATTTTCTCCCTAAATGACTTGGTCTCATATTTCAAAGGGATTCTATGTTCAATGTTGCTTGTATCATAAGTTTCTAGATATCCATATTTCCAATCAAATACATCAGAAAACTCCTTTAATAACTTCACATACTCATCCCTTTGCTCCTTTGATAAACTGCTAGATAATTTGACAAACTTGGGATTTTCCTTTGTAACTAAGTTGCATTATTTCACATCAGCTTCTTCATTTGAACCTTTAGCCTTCACAACAACATCATTTCTGTCAAATAATCTCTCCAAAGGGACCATCCTTTTGGATTATGGTTACTGGTTAGTTGGACAATCTTGTGGTATGCAATTTTATTCAAGAAAATATCAGCATGAAGGCTTTTTGTATCATCATGACCTTGATCAATGTGAAGATTAGAAAACTCTTCCACTATTTCCATAAATATCTTAATCTTGAAATCATCCTCAAATACCTTCCAATGTTTGACATTGTCAGGTATAGAGGGTCTATATTTTACTTCCACATCATATTTGAGCTTGGGAGTCAAAGGGATTTTAAAGTTACTTGCAGAAACAACCAAAGAATCTGCCATAGTATTTTCTTCTCTTGGAAGAAAAGAGATGTTAAAAGCTAAGAAAAAATTATCAATAAGATTCCAAACTTCATTTATGTAATTCCTTAACTTGGGGTGTTTTTCTTGATACAAATTTCTAACCTGATGCACAATTAGTTCAACATCCCAAAACACTTCTAACTCCTCAATATTCATATCTTTAGCAGCCCTCAAACCCAAGACAAGAGCCTCATACTCTGCTACATTATTTGTAGTTTCAAATTCTAGTTTATAAGACAAGGATATGATATCTTGAGTTGGGGAGATAAAAACCACTCCAACACCAAAACTTTCTTTGGAAGAGGCCCCATCAAAAAACATCTTCCAAACTAGGGTATTTTTAGGAGGTATCTCACAAGTTTTAATAGGTTTTTTTATGATTTCAATAGGTGATTGAGGAGCATCAGTGAGTTGTAAGATACTATATCCTATATCAGTGTCAACTACAAAAATTGGATGGTTTGTAGGATTATCTTTATCACTGATGATGTAAGTTAGTTGTGCTTCCCTATAAAGCCTTATGTTCTCTCCTCCAAATACATGAATAGTGGCATATGAAAGGTACATATGAAAATTTCCCTCTATTCTCTTGATCTGATATCTCAACAATAGCATCCCAAACTTAGGGGGGCACCAACCACCATAATATCCATGACCACACTCTTCATGGGAAATTAAAACAAGGTGACAACCAAGTCTTTGATCACTCCAAGGAATTTCACTTTTCTAGAGTCAAATGAGTATAGGTCATGATAGGTTTTAGTAATTTCTAGACCTAGATCATCCATGAAATTTTTAGGCATAAGGTTATGAGATGCACCTGAGTCCATCAACCAGTTGTGAAAAAATTTATCGTGAATATTCAATGATGTGTAAAATGGAGGAGAAGAGTCATCTCTATCTTCTACCAAATTTCCCAATATGACTATTGGTTTTTCATCTTGTAGGTTCATTGAGTTTGTGGAATTGTAGGAAGAATTGAGTTGTAGCATCTTCGAAATATACCTTTTGAACTCTTCATTTTTAATCAGTTCTAAAAATGGTACTGGAATTTTTATCTTTTGAATTTCATTCTCAAAACTAAAATAATAGGGAGATTTTAAAATCTCCTTAATTTATGGAACATGGGTCTTAATCATTGTTTGTTGGTTTTGTTCCTCTTTTTCTTTCTTTCTAGAAACCACATCCTTAGCAGAATTTTCTATTTTGTTGGGCTGATCTTATGTACTAGGCTTCCCATCCTTCTTTTTTGACGTTAAGTTGTATTTATTTTGGTTTTCATTAGATTTCCCCCCTTTACTCAATTCATTCAACTGACTATCCATAAGAGACTCCTCATATGCAAACTAAGTTAGATGAGGGGATGGGGAGGTATCACCCACACAATAAATTTTTGGATATGTTTCTTCATCCTCTCCTACTTCATCCTCAACCATGTTATTTTGAAGAGGGGATTTAAATTTTTTGTCATCCTTATTTATTTGATCTCTTTGAAGGATCTGAGGGGAATTATTTTTTCTCTTTGCTCCGTATTCCTCTATTACTAGTATTTTGTGTATTTCTACAATTTTGTTTTCCTTCAAGCTTCATTTTTTCCATTTCAGCAGAAAGTGATTTAACCAGTTTTGTTAGTTCATATACTTGAGGATTAACACCACAAGAATTATAGGTTGATGCTTCAACTCTATTTTTTCTCCTATCTCTATCATATTTTCCCTTGAGTTTATCAACTACCAATATATTTGATTCTACCTCCAAGGATGCATATTGCATATGACCTAGTGAGGTATATCTCCTTTCTCTCAATAAGAGGCAAAACTCAAGGTCAAAAGAACTAACATAGGTTATCTTGGAAGAAGTTTCAGTAGGATTAATTTCTATGGGGATTTTGTTGTACATTTTATTAAATCTCTTTAAAAAATCTAAAACAAATACCCCTTCTTTTCTCTTGAGTGACCCAAACTCTGTAATATAATATAAGAAATCTTTCTTATCTCCCCAATGCCTCAGAAAGGCATCATCCAGAGCTTCAATTCCAACAATAAATCCAGGAGTTAAACCCCTAAACCATTTCCTAGCCTCACCATCAAGGATTTGTACAAAAAAAACTCATCCAAACATCATCATTTTCAATATTGATATTTCTATCATAGCTATAAAAGGTTCCAAGCTGTTCCTTTGAATTTATTTCCTCTTACCCTATAAACTTGGGCATGTACTTAAGATAGTATCCAACTGGGAGAGCATTCATAGCCTGAGGCAACACAAGAGAGGCATACTTAGCAGCCACTATGGAATCCATCCTATTTCTAGGAAGGTTAACACATGCCATTGGATTGTAAATTCTAGGAGAATAAGGAGGAGATTGGGTCTTGATTGGTACATATTCAATATTGATGATGTAAATCTTGGGAGAAGGAGGAATATAGGATGGATAAGTTTCAGTTTTCACAAGGAGAGGTTGAGTCTTGGAAGATGATGGTGTAATTTCCAAGGGAACTGAGGTTTCTACTTATTTGCTCACAACAATTTTAAGAGAGGGAGGAGAAGGAGAACCTAGGGTAGGAAAATCCTCTAAGCTCTCAAATCTAAACCAACTTACAACATCAGGTGAGGAAATAACTTTAAAACTTTCAAAACTTTCTTCTTTCAATTTGGGAGAAAAAGAAGAATATTACACAGGGAAATCTTCAATATTTAAATTTCTAGAAATTTCAATAGAGGGTAAAAGAGGAGTACTAGATACAACTACTGGTGTTTTAAAAGTGGAATCGAGAAAATAACCAATAGTACCTAGAACGATAGCTGAAAATCCTTCTTGAGAAGATTTTCCTTTCTTGATGATCTTCTTTGGGTCAGCTTCAGGTGTAGCTAGAGGTATATGTGGGGTAGACCTCGTGTGTCTTCCTTTAGGAGCCACAACTGAAATAGTGGAGTGGCGAGTGCAAACTGAATTCTTCAATGTATTGGTTATTATGCACCTTTAGAATCAATATTTCTTTGTCATTCAATACCAGAGAAATGTTTTCAATATGTTCCCCGACATTGACACCAATAATGTTAGCACTGAAAGTTACACTTTGACTTCTAAAGTGAAAGCTCAGTACCCATCAAAATGTTTATGAGATAAGTTTTAAAATGTGGTGTCAAATAGATAAAAATTAGTTCAAAAATGTCAAAACATAGGAAATTCTAGATGAAATGCATTAGCAAAAGAGGTATTGTTTTAACTTAGATCATGTGTTTTAGGATTAGTGTGGATAGAAGGAAGACTTAGTAAGATAAATGAAGTGATTTTACCACTAGCATCAAGATTTACCAGTAGACAAAGGAGAGAAAATATTTAGATACAAGAGCTTCTTAAATCCAGGCTAAGAACTCTGAGAAAGTTATAACAACATCAAAATAAAAATTTCATTGTAATACAACTACAAAACATCATTTGAATCATTCAATGATAGTAAAATTTCAGAGTGAGAGAGAGATAATATGGCAAGAGAGAAAATTGACTTCCATTAAAAAAAAATCCATCAAGTCTGATACATCAAACTAGATTAGGCTCTGTTACATTAATATCACCAAAAGACTCTTTTACATCAACCCTTCGAATCTACAACATGTCTTCTAATTCTTCTTTTATAGCCTAGATAGGGAAAAATAACATACAATGCGAGTTTCATCCTCTAACATAGGATTCTTCCATCTTAAAATGAGCTAATTACACCTGTACAAACTGGAAATAACAAGATGATATAAAAAAGGCTAATGTTGTCAACTATCCTAACACATTAATATTGCATAATGAGGTGTCCTTTGAGCACATTCCTTTTCTTTCTAGGTATCCTCCAACTTTAAACTCCAAATAGTTGTACCATGCTCCTCTAGCCATCTGGTGATAATTGATCCTCTTGAAACCATTAAAATAGGAGTTCGCATCATATCCTGTAGCATTGATTGTGTCAGCCAGTTCACAGTGAATTTTGTAGCGCTTTACTGTATAAACTAGTCTGCAGTGCCAGACATTGCGAACTATCTTATAGATACCCAATTAGTCTATTTTAAGCCCAAAAACACCCAAAAACTTTCTTGAGAGTTAGGTATGCCTGTAGAAGACTCATAATGTGGTGTATGAGTGAAAAAAATAGTTATTAGAAACATAATTCCTCAAGCATATTCAAGAAGAAAGGAGCAATCATTTACAAAACTGAGATTTCTTAAGATATTTCATCCATTAATTTTTGAGCCTAGAACTCTTCCTTGTGGCAGCTTGGGCCAACATATTCAAGTTCCTTAAAAGGTTGCAGCTCCAGTTTAAGTCTTTTGATCTGAGCTTGCAAATCCTTGTTCTGTCTATATAAATTCTTAAGCTGCCAATGGAGGGGCATAGATCTCTTTGTTGTAAAACTAGCTTTATCAATAGTTTCAAGATACATATCCATAAGATCCTTCAACCTTTTTCTCTCAGCCAACCCTTCTCCCTTCAAGTTAGCAATATCCTTTCTAGCTTATTTGAGTTGTCTGTTCAATCTTTTGAAGGTACGGTTTTTTGGGGGAGTAGTTATGTCTATGAACTTAATATGTTTTTCAACAACTTCAACTTTAAATTTACCCTTTCTCTTGATGGGAGCTTCTATTATGTCCTCTTTTTCAATACTTTCCTTCTTTGTTGATCACCTGGTGAAAGGCATCCTAGATTTACTTTCAGCTATAATAGCTAGTGAGGGGAGGAGTAACCTCCTTCCTTTTGTGCCTGTGACTCTAGTTGATGGAGTTTTTGTTGTATTTGGAGTTGGTTTAGGTGAAAAATCCCTTTGCGGAGAGTAATGAGATCCCCCTTCTTCTTCTTGTTCCTTAGGATCCTCATCATTTTTAGCAATGTATTTTCTCTTTGTCTTCCTAGTTGTCTCTGTGTGAACAATGTTGTCATCCTGAATAGGACTCTACACTTTGGATTGTGGAGTAGGAGAAACATTCAATTGAAAATGTTCAAAGGAAATTAACTTCTCTTGGTCAATTTTTTTCTTCTTCAACTCCTCCATTACAATAATTTTAATTAGCCCTAAGTGGAAAACACTTGTATCAACTTCCTTGGACTTAGATTGGACCATGTCATCCATTTTTCCAATGCTTCTAAAAAAATATAAAGGGAGATTCATGAGGTATTTCCTGTGAATTGCAGCAAAAGTCTAATGTGGTACTGATAAATCATATTGAACCTACCCTCACAGGTGAAATATATTTGGATCAATCTTAGCATCTTATCAAATCCTTCAACCAGGTGGATCCTAGGCACTCCCTTTGATAGGTTATCTCCTTGACATTGTGGTTTAAGGAATTCTTTGGAGAAGGTTGCATTTAGATTCATGGCCTTAAACCATATTTCACCATTATTTGTATTTCACTAGTTGCTACTATGGCTGCTTCAGATACTTCAAGTTCAAGAGTCCCAGATTTAGTTTTGGTTCTATCAAAATTCAAAGCAAATTCTGTAGCTACCTCAGGGTGCCCCCTCTACATTTTATGATAGAAATTGAAACATCCCACTCTTTGGAAGACCTTCCTGATTAGAGGTTCAACAACAAACAACTACATGTCATAGGGTTCAGTCCTCAAAATTCCCCCACCATTGTGAGCCTTCTTCTATTGTGAAGTATCCATTGATGTTATAGGAAGAAAACTAAACCAACAATTTGAGTGATGCAAGAGGCAAAACATGAAAACAAAAGATTTAGGGTTTGATGGATAATATCTTTCAAAGGTTGGTTCTATCTAAGGATTTAGAGTCTTTCATCCTATTTGACCTCTAGGATAATGAAATGGTAGTTGATAGTCAGGAAATGAAAGAAGACTACACAGGAAAAAGGAGATACAAGGAGAAAGCTTGCTACAAAAATATTGTTAAAATATTGTGTAACTACAAAGAATATTCTTATCCCCTTTTGTGGATAAAGATAAAATATATTTATTATTGATTAGATTGAATCCCCTTTTGCGGATTGATCATGTCGGGCATTGTAATTGACCAAATCCCCTTTTGCAGATTGGTCAAACCCTAATTGTAATAGGCTAAATAAGAAGTCGGCCCCATAATATATTAAACATGGTTATAACCACCCAGAAGAAGAAGTCGGCCCTGCCAATGAAGAGACACTTCCACACGTGCCATAGTTGTATAAATAAGGAGTCTAGTGCCTCACTTAGACATACACTCACTTGTTCATTAGAGCACAAGTATTGAAGGAAGATGCAATTACCAGTTCCCGGAAGAAGGAAGAGAAAGAGAGGCACATCCTTGGGAGAGTAATTTATGTGTTGTTTGGCTTATTGTCTTGGCATTGTATTGACTATCTATATTAAGGAAGTTTTGTTGGGTTTTCTTCCCCTTGATGGTTTCCCAGGATAAATGCTTGTGTACTCTTGTGATTGTGTTTCTCTCAGTGCTCCTATATATGTTATTGTTATCTAGTAAATTGAAAGTAACCTAATAATAGCAGAAACTTTAACAAATATTTTGTTCAATACTTCACCATCACTTTTACAAAATTCATAATAACTTTACCAGCAAAAGTCCCTTTTTAAAATTTCCAAAATAGATAGACTTGAATTAGAATGGAAATCTTGATGGTAACTAGATGGTACAGGTTCTGAGGTAGGTGAATAACAGTGCTAAGTTGTTGCATAGAGTTTGTAGCGCCAAAAAAGGGGATTCACAATAGAGTTCGCAACATAAGCATCAAAAGCCAAATATGGGATAGACAAGGTGGCCTAACAACAAGGTTCTTTTAAGATTTAGTGAAGGCTAAGAGCTATGGAACTGGCTAAGAATTTTGATAACATGGGTAAGAGGGATAGCTGGCAGTTTGGATCACAAGTTTGCAACGTCTCAGAGAAGAAATGATAAAAAACAACCTTTACTGTCTTTCAACATAGCTTAAAATGATCATGGAGTACCTGGAGGTTGAGGATTGAAAATTAATATGCTTGAGATTGGAAGAATCCACCTGCAACTGGTCTAACCTCCAACTCACTTTTCTCCAGATAGTTCACAGCAACTTCTGTAGCGCCTGTCTGAAAACACCAGTTTTTGCAGCGCTGATCTAGGAGCAATTTGAAATCTTGGAAAACCAGTTAGAAAATATTTAAATGATGAAATCCTAGGTTATTTCCTTAAAAAAATAAGTGTTTAAAACAAGGAGATCGACTGACAAAGCATCATAAGTGAAATTATCATGATGAAAGAAAAGTGTACTTGAGATGCGCTGCGAACTGTCTGATAAGATGGAAACGTACAAAAAGAACCTGATTTGACCTTCTAACAGGTAGAGGGACAAAGTGGAGGGGTTTTAGTACATTTTGGAAGTCGTGACATGTCTGGGGGTGGTGGAGGCATATGGATGATGGCTTGTCTAATCTTGTCATAAAGATGAAGATATAACCCAAGGGTTTGGGCCAACATTAACACTAATTTTATTTGTTCTAAAACCTAAAAGACTATAAGGAAGGGGAAGAAAGTCAAAACTAAACAACACTAATGATAAAAATAAAAAACCTAAAGGATGAATTGACCTAATCAATTCTATGTGATAACATGGATCCAATGGAACAACAACCTTCAAGTCTTGTACTTTGAATACCATCTATATTTTCTTTAGATCAATGATTGCCTGATTATCAAATTCCCAATAGTGCTCGATAAGGTGTACTACCATATACTATTTTGATAACTTCAAAGTCTTATATACTACACAATCCATCGATATTGATACTTACTCCTATCATCCTTCCCATTGGAATGATCTTATGATGGTTTACTAATCTCAACTGGATAGGTGACCAAATTATTTTTGGTTGGCCCATCATCTCCAAAGTTTGTCTCGGGATAATATTTACATCGGACCCTAGATCCAAAATTATATTGTCCATTTCCTAATCTTCTATCTGTTGATTGAGTTGGAACTCCCTATTTTTTCACTTCTTACTATGAACCTAGTTAACTGCTTCATGTGAGAGAGATTTCTCTTTCTCTTGGGAACAATGGTCAATCATTCCACGCAGACTACTTAATGCAGATTCATCGTTCATTAATTCTAAACAACTTCTTAAGAAACTTTGTAAACTGCATAACTTTTCAACTTTTTTTTCTAAATGGTCATATACTAGAGGCATATCAAACACCAGTGGTATATCATACAAGGGTGGCACAGTCGAAGTTGTTTCTATCTAGTCTGTTCCCATCAATTATTTTTCTTTCTTGTTGGTAGGTTTCTTTCTCTTTCCTTGGATAAAAAAGTGGTAACGTATCAGTTTCTTTCCTTACCCACTGGTGGATTATATTCCCTTGATCCATTGCATTCACTCCAGTTCTTATTCCTCCACGCGTAACTGCTGCTATCTTAGGTTGTTCGTACCATGCATCTGCTTCTATCATCTATACATTTTTGTTTCTCTTTTCTTTTCATTTCACGATCAACTATGGGAAATCCTCTGTCACATGGTCTAGTGCTCTCCAATATGTACATGTCATGCATGAATTCGAGCAATCATGCACTAAATGGACGAGATGATTACAATTTTAACATATAATAGGTCCGGACCAAATCCTCCTCTTCCTTAGCCTATGAATCCTCCTCTTCCTCCTTGATTATAACCTCCTCCGGGAGTATTAAATTGTGGGGCTCCTCCTTCTGCTTCTTCACCTTGGAATCTATAAGAATCTTTAGTGGGCTCTCTCAAATGGTCCAATGTGCGACAATCCTTCTCATCGTTTCCGAAGGACTTACAAAAATTACAAATAAAATTACTTGCATTTCTCTGGTATTTTTGCATTAATGGAAAATTATGAGGGTAGTGACTCACCGTCTTTCAAATTTCACACCATAACCCTAACAAATTTGGGGATCATGTATCCAAGTATTCCTGGAATGTTGGACACTCATATTTATGATGGATTTTTATTTTATAGGTGATACACTAGACTTCCTCATAATTTTCTTTTTCTTTCATAATTTCATGTAACCCAATAGTAAGTGCGACCATCTATGATTGTACTTGATCCATCCCAATGTTATTCTGTCCTACATGGGAATATTCCAATTTCATCACAATTTTCAGAGCTTTCGATTGTGTTGCAATATTATGTTGTGCCAAAGGGTATCATATATGTAGCAACAAACCTGCAATAAACCATTTTATATGTTGTTCATCCAGAATCTGGAATGTTATCCAATCTTTCAATATCTTAAACATTTTATCAGAGTCCTGTTGGGCCCAAGATATGATCACTTTTATGATGATTATTATACACTTTTTCCACATGTACATATGCGGTTTTCATCTTTTAAAGGATATTTTTGAAGAATTTCATGATAAAACGGTATGATCGACACTCGATACATATAATTCATGTTTAATTATTGTATAAAGTATAATTCATCATGTTTTAATTCTTCCAAGAGATAATTCACGTTTTTCTGGTGTTACAGGGAAAAAGCACACTACATTTCTAGATCCAGCACTTGATCCAACACTCATTCTGTCACTCATTCCAACACTCGATTCGACACTCCATCTAGCACCTCTTCCTACACAAAAACGTAGGGTGACTTGTCGATTATGGCATTGGCGGCCAATGATGGGAAAATCGGAAATGTGGGTTTTGTTCATGCTTATTCCCTCCAACTACTGAACTCTTGACAACTTGATTTTGGGTTGTTATGGTGGGCAATTATTGGCTCACTTTGTTTCGGCAGTTAGGGCACCATTAATGAAATTTGCCAATTTTAGAAGTGGTTCGAACTTCTTGTGGTCAGCCACTTGGCATGTAAACATTATAAATACTTCTAGGATGATCAGAGGATTGTTAACCAAGTAGAAGAGCCATTAGATAGGAGACAAATTCATTTTTCTCTGTTTTGGTATTTTATATTGCCAGAATTGTGCCAGAACTACGTTTTCAAGCTTTCATGGTGAATTCGCCTTGTTAAGTTCGTGGTGTGCTTGTAGGAGGTAGCCACGACTTGCTGGGGGGGGAACCAATAGTCTTGTGATTGTTCTTATGTTATTTATGCATTTATTAATTCAAATTTCTCTTTCTTATTTCCTGTATATGCATGTTTTTATTTAATTAATTAGTTTGTTGTAGCTTACTATTTTACTTCTTTTTTGCAGGTTAGATGATGATATGTGTTAGTATGTGTTGATTTTATAGACTAGGAAAAGACTTGTAAGTCTCTCTCTATATATTAACCTCATGTGCATTTAGATGTTAAATTATGTTTTGATTTATGGTTTTATAATCAAGTTGAAAACAAAGTTCTTAGAATAAAATAGAGTTTTATTTGGATTTCCTTTGACAAGGATTTTGATGGATGAATAGAATAAGTTCCAGTTTCAATCATAGCTTGCTTATCTTAGTTTATATAGATCTCATCTAAATTGGTTATTGGTTAATGTAGATTGTTCATTTACTTTTTATATCATGTTTTAGTCTTTGTGTTTAAAGCATTGTTTAATTGTAGTTTGAATTATTAGTCTAGACATAACATAGTTTCATTTATGTAATTTCCTTTTCTAGAATTGAATTGCAATTATATTTCTTAGTTAAATGATTGAGTTAGGTATGAATTTTGATTATGTAACCTAGAAGTAGAATGATGA
>WSFP011505612.1:0-13487 GCA_009831015.1 Picea engelmannii | reverse complement strand
AGCGCTATCTCTTGTGATCTTTGTTGTTCCTGCATACTATTCTCTCCTTGCATATTTTCCATTGATGCACACTCACGCTATTCCTCCTTAGCTTCTCGAGATTTCTCTTATATGTCTTCGTTACTATTCTTTCCATGCAAACTCTGCCTGTAAACCTGTCAACATCATTCTTCCAACATCATTGTTGTTCTTTCCATCTTGTTTTCCATCGACGTTGCATTGTCACTACTATTCTTGCCATCAATGACAAGCATACTCTTCTGATGCAGGAGCATTGATCCATGTCAACCAACCAGCTAGCCATGTCAGCGCGCATGCATTCATATGCTAAAAGGGAGGTGTAGCCTCATTTGAATTTGAAATGAATGTAATTTAATATGCTTAGGCTGGTGAGCCATAGAAGCCATGCCTTTGCGTAGGCTGTAGATAAGATAGGCATTTAATATGTGTATGGCTGAGATCTAGATCTGATTCTGGACTAGACAGCCCATTGAATGTAATTTATTAGAGTAGGTAGACCTGGAGGGAAGCGCTCGATGAGCCCTCAGGTAAAAGAGATTTTGAGATCTCATTTTGAGTTAGTATGGTGGTAGTAGGAGAGAAGAGCCAGAGAGAGCTCAGGAACACATTGTAATTACATGCATTTGCCATTTGTTAATAGAAACAGAGCAGTTTTTCCTGCATATTCTGTGTGTATGGATGTCTGTGTGTGTTCCCTATGTATGTTGTGAATGTATGATTGTTGATGCATTCTGCAGGAGTGTGCTTGATTTCAGATTGAGGGTCTTTGAGGTTTCATGTCAGGAGGGCATGACAGAGTGTTGTAGACTCTGATTACTGGTGCATGAGTGCACTTTTGAACTCTGAGGAGTCAGACAAAGACGTGCTACGGCACAGGAACTGAGATCAACAACTCAAGAAGAGGAAGAAGACCTTTGAGTTTACTGAACAACTTAGGAGGCAAGGCTGTGTAGCTGAAACACAGTTGCAGACAAAACTTTGCTGTAAGTTCTGTAGAGCTCTTCCAAGTGGGTATTGAGTATACGCACGGTTTGCGTTGGAGGAGAACTCTCCTGTGAGTTCGGAGAAGACAAAAATCACTGAGGATTCTGAGAGGCTCTACCAAGTGGGCATTCAGAAGGTGCAAAGGGTGCACATAAGGAGACAGAACCGTTGGAGTGTTCTGTGGAAGAGAAGATACTCTTCCAGGAGGGCGTCGAGGAAGGGTGCAGATAGGCACAGAGGAGAAGAGAACTCTCTTGAGTTCTTCCAGTTGAAGGAAGAGTCCACTGAAGGATCTTCACTGGGTTGTTGAACACCCAGAGAGACTCAGCAAGAGGTTGCTTGAGCAAGGTAGCCAGAAGGGAATCTAAGTATTCTCCATCTGAGGGAGAAGAAGGATAAAATCCCCCAAGGGGTCTCAGTGTTTGTGTAAGCTCAGGATGGACAACACCAGTGAGTGCATCTGAAGACTCTGTAAGGAGTGCAAGAGTTGGGAGGATCCTTTGAGGATTCAAAGACAAAATCTCAGGAGGGTCAGCGTTGTATACGTGCAGCGAGGCTCAAAGTGAAGGAGCTCATAGAGGAGAATGAGACGAAGGTTGAGGCCTTGGAGAAACTGAATTTCTTCCAAGTCTGGGAAGAAGGCACGAAGGAGCTTAGGAAGGAGAAACAACATCCATTGGATAGATTGATAGATTCCAAAAGTTTGTTTTATACGTCCAGGAGGAGATCAGGAGGAGCCTACAGAAGTAGAAGACCGACAGCCATCGGATCTCACACAGAAATCCTGTTAGCCGTTGGATCAGAAGGAGTTGCGTGGAGTTTAGCCTCTAGAGGAGGTGCGCACTGAAGAACAAGTCTGATAAATTAGATATGAGCAGATATCCTGACAACCGTCGGATCCACAAAAGTTACACGGAGGTTAAGTCCTCGTGGATAGGAGGAGAAACCCCGATGAGAGGAGTCATCATCGGGATATCGGCCATCAGGAAATTCACATTCTCGAGGTCGTGAGAACTAGGACATCGAAAGTCTCAAAACGCCGACAAGATCAGAGCCATACAGCTAAGGGACAGGTGTCGGAGACCCGGAGCGAGTCGGCATAAGAATTCATCAGGAAATCGGAGTTCCTGAGGACAAGAGAAACGGGACACTGGAAGTCTCGAAATCCCGACATAATTGGGATCGTCCGTTGGAAGAGGACACGTGGTAGCAATCGAGCACCATCGGTGAAAGTCTCGACAGGAGGTTGTTCATCGGCGTATCAGGAATCGGGATATCGGAGATCCCGGGAGCGAGAGTTTTTTGTTTTGCAGAATCGCGATACGCGATTTCCCGATCGTGACGAAGGTGGGCCACACATGGGTTGGAAAGCGGACAAGTGGTACATCGCATCTCGGGAACTCGTAAGTGGAAGAGCGGATAAATTGGTGTCAAGGGTCACGAGGGAGCGAGGACATGAAGTGGCGAGGAGAAATCTGGACCGTCCATTTGGAGAGGACGCGTGGTAGAGATCGAGAGATCTCGCGAACTCGGGAGTTCGTAGGGTAAAGGCCCAAGCATTGGGTACTCCAAGTCACGAAGGCGCGAGGAGCGAGAAGGGGACAGCCGTTGGATCTGGATCGTAGGAGGACCGTTGGATCCGCACGTGGGATCGCGTATCGGCGTCTCGTGAGAAAAGGCTCGAGAGTTTGGGCACGGGGATCGTGATATTGCGAGAAGTGATACCCCGATCAGTGGGGCCTACTATCAGAACAGTAGAGGGGGGAGACAGCGCCGTAGCAGGAGCCAGCTATCAATGATCCGGAAGACGTCGGGGATTGGCATATCACGAGTCCTATGGACTTGTGCCTTTTGACATCACAAAACCCCATAGCCCCGATGGAGGTAAGGTGGTGGTCACGAAGCGTGGTCACATTGGCCAGGGCCTAGCCAGGAGGGCTAGTGCATAAAGGAGAATATCGCGGATCGGGGAATCGGGAATCCCGGGGACAAGGAGTCCATACCCTTCGAATTCAGGATAGGGAAAACCCCGACGGAGGTATAGAGCTGCGGTCTTATGAGGGATGGTTGTATGGACCAAAGAGCCTAGTCAAGAGGGATAGCATATAGAGAAGAGCTCATCGGAGATCGAGAGTTGGAGAGTACAGTGACTCTCGACAACAGGAAGGGAAAAACCCTGAACCCCGATGGTGAGTAGGGGAAAGCCACGGTGAGTGCAGGAGACTGAGAGCGAGAGAAGGAAGGACTTGTGGATTGGGTCATGTTTTGACAGGGATTCCACTTGGGAATCTAAAGAGCCGCTTCGGCTCAGCATAAGGGTTTTAGAATCGATCCTGTGAGCAGGAGGTCAAGTAAAGAGAGTCTACGGGGTGATAGGGAAGACCTCTTTGCGTCAAGTGGTATCAGAGTGAGTTCTTGTCTATATATTTCAGGCAAGAGGAGAAAAGAGGAAGCAGAGGAAGACAGAGTGTTGAGGGCTCTGTGACGATTGTTTGCAGGTAGGCAACAGTCGAGGGGACAGTCAGTAGGACTATAAGATGAAGTTGGAACACTCAGGGATGCAGGATGATAGTAGCAGATCTGCTAGGGAGGTAGATAGACATAGAAAAATGGCTACTGAAGGCCATAGGAAGAAGAGCCCAGAGCTGATGAGCACAGCAGAAATGGATAAAGAGCTTGCTGACATAAAGCGAGAAATGGAGGAGCTCGAGATGAATATGCGACAGGGTAAAAAGCCGAGATGGGTATATGAATGGCCCATGAAGACGCCAAAGGTGAAATGGCCAGTCAGGGAGCTGATGGTCAAAGGACAATAGAGGTTGTTAAGGAGGTGGCTGAGGTGTGCTGAAACCCTCAGGCCCATAGAAGAGGAGGAGATGGTTCAGGTATGTGAACCAGAAATTGGAGAAATTCTCGGTGTAGAGAATGAAATGAAATCGGATGATGATCTCGAAGACTGCCATGAAGGTAGAGAAGAGGAAATTCTGAATTTCTAGGAGGGCAATGAGTTGAGATCAACTGAGGATCCCACAGACTGTCATGAGGACAACCAAGAAACTTTGCATTTCCAGCTAGGCAATGAAAGGATATCGCTGCGGGATCTCGAAGACTGCCAGGAGGGCAGTGGAAGGTTTCCATAAATGAGATCGGCTGAAGATCTCACAGACTGTCAGGAGGACAGTCGAGGGATTTCAATTTTCCAGGAGGGCAATGATGAGAGATCGCTGAGGGTTCTCGAAGACTGCCAAGAGGGCAGCGAAAGCGTATTGAACTGCCAGGTGGGCAGAGATGAAAATTTGGGACCATCTGAAGGTCTCATAAAGAGTTCAATTCAGCAAGGAGTGTTGATGAAGATGGGATCGGTTGATCTCATGGTCTTCCAGGGAATCAACAGAGACATCCCATATTTCCAGGTGGGTAGGGATGAACAAATGAATTTGGATCATCCAGAGGAGATGACAGAGCAAATGAGACTGTCTGATAGTATCATAAGTTCAAAGATGGAAAGGGATCAACAGGTGCAGCTGAAAAAGGAGGAAGATCAGAATGATATTCTAATGATTGGGGGAATTGGAGTATTCCTGCCATGTGCCTAGGAGGAGGCAGAAATTTGTGTTGCAGATGGTGCAACGGCAGAAAATTTACAGCTGGAGATGACTCTCAAAAGGAAATTGGAGATGACAATGGTTGTCAGGGAAGAAGAAGAATTGAAGCAGACTTTGGAAGCTGCCCAAGCAGAAGAAGGAAAAGAGAGCGAGCATTCTGAGGAGTGTCTCATCATATTCAACCAGGGAGCTGAAAAGCAAGAAGCTGTAGCACTGAAGCTAGCAGTGGAGGAAGCCGAAGAGAAGGCAGGTAAAGTTATCACTCCATGGGAGATGGAGCTAGAAATGCTGGAGGATTGGCTGAAAAATCCAGGGCTAGCAAGAGAACTGACATAATTGGAGCTGTCAGAGCAGCAAGTCAGTCAGGAAGAGACTACAGAGCTGAAGTCTGCGACAGAGTGGCAACTTGAGGCCACAGATGAAAATGAAGATAAATATGAAGAAGGAAGCATGGGAGATCATGGTGATCTTCCCCATTGCCAAAAAATTTTGTTGTTGAAGAGACTGCAACAACATAACCAACTATTGGAGCAGCTGGATGAAGTGATAGAGGAGATCAGAAGGCTGATGGTAGAGTCAGCAGGAACTGCCAGCGAGGAGAAGTTGGGCAAAGAAGAGGCAGCAGTAGTAGCAGTGCAGCAGCAGCAACAACAACAATAGGATGGAGCAGATGGAAAGCTCCAAAGACTTATTTGGGATCCAGGAGGATTTCCAACAGCTCAGAGGGGAAGCTCATGAGCAGGAGCTCATGATTTTTGTAGCTGTGGAGTATGATGCAGGAGCATCGCTCCATGTCAGCCAGCCAGCCAGCCAGCCACGTCAGTGCGCATGCATTCATATGCTAAAAGGGAGGTGTAGCCTCATTTGAATTTGAAATGAATGTAATTTAATATGCTTAGGCTGGTGAGCCATAGAAGCCATGCCTTTGCACAGGCTGTAGATAAGATAGGCATTTAATATGTGTATGGCTGAGATCTAGATCTGATTCTGGACTAGATAGCCCATTGAATGTAATTTATTAGAGTAGGTAGACCTGGAGGGAAGCGCTCGATCAGCCCTCAGGTAAAAGATATTTTGAGATCTCATTTTGAGTTAGTATGGTGGTAGTAGGAGAGAAGAGCCAGAGAGATCTTAGGAACACATTGTAATTACAGGCATTTTCCATTTGTTAATAAAAACAGAGTAGTTTTTCCTGCATATTCTGTGTGTATGGATGTCTGTGTGTGTTCCCTATGTATGTTGTGAATGTATGATTGTTGATGCATTCTGCAGGAGTGTGCTTGATTTGAGATTGAGGGTCTTTGAGGTTTCATGTCAGGAGGGCATGACAGAGTGTTGCAGACTCTGATTACCGGTGCATGAGTGAACTTCTGAACTCTAAGGAGTCAGACAAAGACGTGTTGCGGCATAGGAACTGAGATTAACAACTCAGGAAGAGGAAGAAGACCTTTGAGGTTACTGAACACCTCAGGAGGCAAGGCTGTGTAGCTGAAACACAGTTGCAGACAGAACTTTGTTGTAAGTTCTGTAGAGCTCTGCCAAGTGGGTATTGAGTATACGCATGGTTTGCGTTGGAGGAGAACTCTGTTGTGAGTTCGAAGAAGACCAGAATCACTGAGGATTTTGAGAGGCTCTGCCAAGTGGGCATTGAGTAGGTGCAAAGGGTGCACATAAGGAGACAGAACCGTTGGAGTGTTCTGTGGAAGAGAATATACTCCGCCAGGAGGGCATCGAGGAAGGGTGCAGATAGGCACAGAGGAGAAGAGAACTCTCTTGAGTTCTTCCAGTTGAAGGAAGAGTCCACTGAAGGATCTTCACTGTGTTGCTGAACACCTAGAGAGACTTAGCAATAGGTTTCTTGAGCAGGGTAGCCAGAAGGGCATCTAAGTATTCTCCATCTGAGGGAGAAGAAGGATAAAATACCCCAAGGGGTCTGAGTGTTTGCGTAAGCTCAGGATGGATAGCACCAACGAGTGCATCTGAAGACTCTATAAGGAGTGGAAGAGTTGGGAGGATCCTTTAAGGATTCAAAGACAAAATCTCAGGAGGGTCATCATTGTATACGCACAACGAGGTTCAAAGTCAAGGAGCTCGCAGAGGAGAACGAGACAAAGGCTGAGGCCTTGGAGAAACCAAATTTCTTCCAAGTCTGGGAAGAAGGCGCGAAGGAGCTCAGGAAGGAGCAACAACAACTGTTAGATAGACTGACAGATTCCGGACGTTGGTTTTATACGTCCAGGAGGAGCTCAGGAGGAGCCTACAGAAGTAGGAGACCGACAGCCATCGAATCTCGCAGAGAAATCCTGTCAGCTGTTGGATCGGAAGGAGTTGCACGGAGTTTATCCTCTGGAGGAGGTGCGCACTAAAGAACAGGTCTGATTCGTTAGATCTGAGCAGAGATCCCGATAGCCATCGGATCCACAGAAGTTACATGGAGGTTAAGTCCTCGTGGATAGGAGGAGAAACCCCGATGAGAGGAGTCATCATTGGGATATCGTCCATCGGGAAATTGGCATTCTCGAGGTCATGAGAACCGGGACATCAAAAGTCTCGAAACGCCGAGAAGATCAGATCCATCCAGCTGAGGGACAGGTGTCGGAGATCTGGAGCAAGTCGGCATAAGAATTCATCAGGAAATTGGAGTTCACGAGGACAAGAGAACCGGGACACTGGAAGTCTCGAAATCCCAACATAATCCGGACCATCCGTTGTAAGAGGATGTGTGGCAGCAATCAAGCACCATCGGCGAAATTCCTGACAGGAGGTCGTTCATCGGCATATCAGGAATTGGGATATCGGAGATCCCGAGAGCGATATTTTTGTGTTTTGCAGAATCATGATATGCAATTTCCTGATCGTGATGGAGGTGGGCCACACAAGGGTTGGCAAGCGAACAGGTGGCACATTGCATCTCGAGAGCTCGTAAGTGTAAGAGTGGAGAAATTAGTGTCAAGGGTCATGAGGGCGCGAGGACATGAAGTGGTGAGGAGAAATATGGACCGTCCATTTGGAGAGGACGCATGGCAGAGATCGAGAGATATCGTGAACTCGTGAGTTTGCAGGGTAAAGGCCCAAGCATTGGGTACTCCAAGTCGTGAAGGCGCGAGGAGCGAGAAGGGGATAGCCGTTGGATATGGATTGTAGGAGGACCATTGGATCTGCACGTGGGATCGTGTATCAGCGTCTCGCGATAAAAGGATCAAGAGTTTGGGCATGGGGATCGCGATATTGCGAGAAGCGATACCCGGATCAACGGGGCCAGCTGTCAGAATAGTAGAGGAGGGAGACAGCGCCGTAGCGGGAGCCAGCTGTCAATGATCCAGAAGACGTCGGGGATCGACATATCACGAGTCTTGTGGAATTGTGCCTTTTGACATCGCAAAACCCCATAGCCCCGATGGAGGTAAGGTAGTGATCACAGAGTGTGGTCACATTGGCCAGGGCCTAGCTAGGAGGGCTAGTGCATAAAGGAGCATATCGTGGATCAGGGAATCGGGAATCCTGGGGACAAGGAGTCCATACCCTTCGAATTCACAATAGGGAAAACCCCGACGGAGGTATAGAGCTGCGGTCTTATGAGGGATGTTCGTATGGACCAAAGAGCCTAGTCAAGAGGGCTAGCATATAGAGAAGAGCTCATCAAAGATTGGGAGTTGGAGAGTACAGTGACTCTCGACAAAAGGAAGGGAAAAACCCCAAACCCCGATGGTGAGTAGGGGAAAGCCATGGTGAGTGCAGGAGACCGAGAGCGAGAGAAGGAAGGACCTATTGATTGGGTCATGTTTTGACAGGGATTCCACTTGGGAATCTAAAGAGCCGCTTCGGCTCAGCATAAGGGTTTTAGAATCGATCCTATGAGTAGGAGGTCAGGTAAAGAGACTCTACGGGGTGATAGGGAAGACATCTTTGCGTCACCTTCCTTCTATTAGTAAACATGCCAAAAATCTCCCCCTTTGGCATTGATGTAAACCCTGATCGGCTACACTTTCCTACTGATATCTCCATCTATAGCATCCATATCTCTCGTTTTCTCCCCCTTTGACATCAATGTCAAAGAAAACATGCTCCCCCTGAGTTGTTGCAGTATTTTTGGGAGGTATTAGATATTCAACCAACATAAACTCCTCCTGACAGGATGGACTCTCTTAACTTGATAATAGGGTCACACCCAACTTCTGGCGTAGATACTCAAATTGAGCTTGTGAAAGAGGTTTACTGAAAATATCAACAATCTGATCTTTGTATGGGATGTAATGCAAAGAAACCACATATTTACTTGTTCCCTCAAGAAGTGATACTTGATGGGTATATGTTTGGTCTTGGAGTTAAATACATGATTCTTTGACACACTAATTGTAATGGTATTATCACAATGGATTGGGATCGATGCAGTATAATTTACCTCCAAGTCTGCAAGTGTCTTAATTATCCAAAAAATTTGGGTACAACAAGTAGAAGCTGCAATGTATTCAACTTCTGTAGTTGATAAGAAAATGGAGCCTTGCTTCTTGCTCAACCATGATACAAGGGAATCTCCTAAGATGAATGCACCTCCACTCGAGCTTTTCCTTTCATCTACGCAATTACCCCAATCAACATCTGAATAGACTGATAGTTGAAAATTATGATTCTTAGGATACCATAGGCCATATAGCATTATTCCTTTCAAGTATCTGAATATTCTTTTGGCAGCTAACAAATGACTCTGTTTAGGTGTATATTGATACCTTCCTACCATTCCAACAACATGCATTATGTCTGGATGAGATGTTGTGATGTAAAATAGGCTCCCTATCATAGAACTATATGAAATATTATCAACATCAGGTGAGTCATCATCCTTTCTTAACTTACATCCAGTGACCATAAGTTTTCTCATAGGTTTAGAATCTTCCATTTGAAACCTTTTCAACATTTCTCTTAGATTGTTCTCTTGAGACATAAATATTCCTTCAGACCTCTGAGTAATTTGTAGACCAAGAAAAAATGACAGTTCCCCTATCATAGACATTTTAAATTCAGACTACATGGAAGAAGAAAACCATTTTACCAATGAAGAATTATTACTATCAAAAATGATGTCATCTACATAGACCAACACAATGAGAATATATTTACCCTCTGTTTTGATATATAGATTGTTGTCAACTGTTCCTCTCTTGAACCCTTTGTCTTGTAGATACATATCCAGTGTGTGATACCAGGCACGAGGAGCTTGTTTCAACCCATATAAGGCTTTCTTCAGCTTGCAGAAAAAGTCATGGTTATACGAGAGTTGGAACCCCTCTGTTTGCTCCATATAGACTTCTTCTTTTGGATCTCTATTTAGAAAAGCTGACTTGACATCCATTTGATAGAATTTAAACTGTTTATGACAAGCATAGGCAAGAAACATTCTAATAGATTCTAATATTGCTACAGGCGCAAATGTTTCAACAAAATCCATTCCTTCTATTTGAGCACACCCTTTACAGATCAATCGGTATTTATTCGTGACAATTTGTCCTTGTTCATTCATTTTATTTTTAAGCACCCATTTGGAGAAAATTACATTCTTATCTATCGGTCTAGGAACAAACTCCCAAGTATTGTTTTTCTCAATCTGATACAGTTCCTCATTCATTTGTTTTAACCAATTTACATCTTCACTAGATTCTGTAATATACCAGATATAAAATGTTTGCAGAACAGAATTAAAATGCTAGTAATGGCAGAATAACAACAATATAACCAGAACATTCACCGTAATAGCACTGAAATGATATAAGAATAACAACAGAAACAACACTTTGAATCTGAAAGCAATGTTCACGGGCCTCTTTGAGGGGGAAACCTCTAGTTGAGCATAGCTCTATTACAAATATATCCAAGCTAGGGTTTTGATACCCTCGACTCCTATTTATACTAAAAAGAAGCATCTAGAGGAAGATCCTTCTAGAAGCGGAAACTTCTATTAGGTCTTCTTACATCTTCTCTATTCTATTTTATTGAAAGGATTTATTAATATTGACCTTTATTACATCTGAATATATTGTTTTACCTATGTGCAGGTTAGGACCCTAACATGTCTGACCCCTTAAAAACAACCTTTTCCTCAAGGCTTGAGATGAGGAAATTGTTGCAGAATGGTAGCTAGTTCCCAAGTGGTGTCTGCTGGAGATGTATCTTTCCACTGGACTAGCACTTCCTTGATGGTTCTCTGACATAGGCGATGCTCAAACTGGTCCAAAACGGCTTCTAGTTGTAGCCAAATGGATCCTTCTTCAGCTAACTCTGGAAGGTTGGTTTGAATTTGGCACTTAGCTCCAATCACCTTCTTTAAGCATGAAACATGAAAAATAGGATGTATCTTCAAATGGTTGGGAAAAGCTAACTGATAGGTGACTTTTCCCACATGCTTGAGCACGGTATAAGGACCATAAAATTTGGGCACTAGCTTCTGACAATGTTCTGCCTTGAGGAAAGTTTTCTTGTAAGGTTGCAGTCGAAGAAACACCTGATCCCCTTCTGCAAATTGACATTGAGAGCGACCTTGACCTGCTTGTTGCTTCATGCGATTTTGTGCCATGACCAAATTCTCTTTGAGGATATGGAGAATAGCCTCTCGAGCTTTAAGTGTTAGGTCAACTACCTAGACATTTGAGGCACCTGGTAAGTATGAGAGAACTGAAGGTGGCTTTTGTCCATATACTGCTTCAAAAGGAGTCATACGTGTAGCTGTATGGTATGAATTTTTGTACCACCATTTAGCTAGGGGTAACCATTGAGCCCACTGATTTTTCTTTTTTGAGGAAAAAAACCTCAAATATGTTTCCAAACATGTTACACATTATTTTCATCATCCCTATGATCGTTAATGATGTAAACCTATATGTTGCCTTCAGAGGGGTCACAGTGGCCTGAGTTCCTAAAGAGAGAAGAGAGGAGAACTTCTCCTGAGAAAAGAAATTGCTTTTTCCTATGTAAAAACCTTATAAAAAGGGAAGTTCGCAGGTTTCTATATAGGCAGGGTGTGAGAATGATCCATTCTCGCAGGTTGCACTATAGCCAGGGTGCAAGGTGTTCGCAGGTTTCTCTATATCTAGGGTGCGAGAATTCCAGCACGTGGGAAAAATGAGCGTTTTCTCAAATCTTCTAGAAGGAGAAGCTTCTATGGTGAGGTGGCATTCGAATGGTTTGGATCTTACTCGCTTTCATGATTTAGTGGGATCATCCTAACCTCCTCACCTTATCTTCTTCAACTTATAAAAGGAGAGGAATTCTCATGGAGAAAGTTAGTTTTTGGTTAGCTTGGATTAGCTTGTGGATTCTTGCTCTTGAGCTTTGTTAGCTTTGGCTTGGTTAGAGTGGCTTTGAGATTTCCTTTGTCAAGATAGATTGTGAGTAGCTATCAGATCTATGCTTTCAGAATCCTTGGAGCAAGATGTGTGTTGGGAACGAAGGACAGTTGGAAGGGACCTTACGACATCAAGGCCATGGTTGTAATCTCTCTTTCAAATTTAATATGATACAGTAATATGATTATTTTCCCATAAAGTTGATTGCACTTTATTACATAACTCCTTGATCATATGTATAGATTAACTGTTGAATATATTAAGTTGTTTTCACTTCAATTGGTTTGAGTTGTCTTGGTCTGGACTGCGCAAGAGCATTGGAGCAAAATTGGTACAACAAAGATCAAAGGAAGCATTCATAAGGTATGTTCATGATCCTTGCCTCTTAGTTAATTCAATAGTCTAGATCTAGGGAAAGAGTATTATTTTGTCCTGTTTTGTTCTAGATCTAGGTGGATCTAGGGAGATTGGTTTGTGTCCGCACTTACAGATTAATCCTAAAACAAAATTGGCAGCCATACTGGGGAACAGATTGTTTCCTAGTTAGTCTAGTTTCCCTTGCTTTGATTGCTTGTTTTCTGGTCTCTGAGTCTGTGAGAGATCCATCAAGACTCTCTGGTTTTGAAAGTTCACTAAAAAAATTTGTCCTTTTTTCAAATTTTGTGTTTACAGACATTCTCGCACTGTACCCTTTAGTGGCATGCGAGAATCATTTGAGTTCGCACCCTACTGTGTAATCCAATGCGAGGCGTTCGTACCCTACTTGTGTCTAGCCTGCGAACTTCACTAATGTTCGCACTGCACCCTATAGCTAGGCTACGGACCCATTTGAAATTTGTGTTTGGAATTAGGATATCCTATTTTTTGATGCCTAGTTTTTCTTTGATCAGTTGGATTGAACTTTTGGAGCCTATATTGATCTGTTTACCGTTTTCTTGAAATTCTTTGAGTTGCTTATAGCCATCTTTGCTTTGTTTGGTTTTGAAGGATTAATCTCTTGCTTTGAGTGTCTTTCAATTACAAAGAATGTGTTTTATTTAGAATTGTTTAGGGAAAGATCAAATTTCTTCTGAATAGTTCACTTTAAAAGAAAATTTCTAGCTTGGGTTTCTTTGTTTTAAGAAAGTTCATTATTGATTTTAGTGAAATTTTTGAAACAAAAAGATTTAATTTCTTGCTTTATATTAGATTGGGGGCATTCTTGCATTTGAAGTAGCGGAATTGCATGATTGATATTGATGAGTTTAATGTATTTTGGGACATTGTGCATATGGGAATGATAAATGTTTTCTCCTTCTCGTAGCATAGATTTCATTGAAATGAAAAGATTGCATCTTCATATCCTTGCATAATTTTCGAGTCAGTCAAAACACCATATTGTCCATGCCATCTTCCTTTTGAGTAACAACAGCCATAAAATAAAGCGCTTATAAAAATTGATTAAACATTTTTATCTTTTCTGGTAGCAAACCTACATTAGATTAGTTGTAGGGCTTTGGAATAGGTGTGAAAGATAACTTTCCAAAGCTGCAAACAAACA
>WSFP011505611.1:0-13488 GCA_009831015.1 Picea engelmannii | reverse complement strand
AACCTAAGAGGGAATGTACTAAGGTTTTACCATTTGTTTATCCAAGGAATGCGTGATTTGAATTTTGTACTTCATAAAGTAGATTATTGGTTGCTCTAACCCGGTCTGAGTGGACTAAGAGGTTAGAAGTGTAATGCCCATTGATCAGGTGCTAAGGATCATTTTGTGCATGGCTACTTGTATTATTCTTTTTGGGCCCTTGGGACACCACTGCCAAGTGTGATTGTGTGCACCAAAGGCAAAGGTGCTAGTAAGATCCTTGTAGAGGGGCACCATTGTCGAGTGTAGTTGTGATCACCATGCAAGGGTGGTAATAAGACCCTTGCACCCCATACCATGAGGGATTTTGGAGGTGTTGTAGACCAGAGGACTCTCCACCACACTGATTTTGGTCCGTTGGAGTCGGATTTGTGATATTTCTTTGGGGGTTGTGTATTATTTGTAGAGAGTTTTTGTGTGCCCCAAGTTCCTCACCTTATTGAGCTTGAGCTCTGCTCAGGAGGGAGACACTTCATTCTCGGTGTGCCTTAAGTTCCTCACCTTCTAGAGCAGCAACAACAATAGCAAGTCAAAGGGTAGCCATTCAATTGCACACAAACCAAGGCAACGAGCCATACAATAGAGGTTGTACAGCAAGCCATACAGTCGATCTGTACATCAATACGGATCCATACAGTGGCGACCAGCAAGTCGCACATGTGAGCCAATGAAATCATTACAGCGACAAACCCATCCATACAACAACACGGATGAAGTGTTGTAATATTTCAGGTTTGCAGTGATTTGTGGTTTTTCTCTTTCAAAGCCATTTTCCCTATTAGAAGAGCTCTTGTATGTTTTGAAGATATTTTGAATGAAGAACTGATTTTGAAGAGTGGAAATAATTTGTAATGTATGTTTTGTTTTTCTAGTTTCTGTTGCATTAAGAGTTAATAATTCAAGTAGAGTAATTAGATCTGATCTATTTGCTTAGTTTGTTGGTCTTAAGAAATTAACATGGTATAAAAGCTCTTTCTCTGAGAGAAAAGAATATCCAGTTGATACAGTGCAAATTTTCACGGCAAGCTTGAAGGATAAAGCTCAAGACAACCATGTCAGTCATTAGCGTAAAGGTTGAGGATCTACTTGATGGGGTTTCAAATTTTCTTCCTTGAAAGGAAAGACTGATACTGCTCCTCAAGGAGCAAGAGTTGTGGGAGGTCGTGACCAGTGGTGTTCCTGCTCCAGCACCAGCTCAAACTACAACACCAAGAGGCACTCAACAGGTGCAGTCAGATCCGATTGTAAGGGAAGCATTGGAGAAGAAAGACATAAAGGCACAAAGGGTAATCCTTGAAGTTGTCAAGGATCATCTGATCCCACATGTGTTAGAGAAGGTCAGTTCCAAGGAGATGTATGATGCCCTAGTATCACTTTTTCAAAGTGATAACATAAGTTAGAAGATGATTCTCAGAATCAAGCTCAGAGAATGTAGAATGACCAACTCTGACAATGTGAACAACTACCTTATGAGGATCACACAGATCCATGACTAGCTTGCAACTATTAGGGAAGTTGTATTGAATGCAGAGCTAGTAAATGTTGCTCTGAATGGGTTCACCAAAGCATTGGAACCATTCATCATGGACATCTATGCCCGGGAGAAACTTCCCAAGTGGGAGAGACTCTAGGATGACTGCATTCAGGAGGAGACTCGCAAAGAGTCCAAACCCAGCGAGCTGGGAGGAAGTGGAGGAGATGAAAACTTAGCCCTTATCAGCAAAACCAAGAAAGGTAAAGGGAAATTTTTTGTCAAGAAGGGTGACAGTCAGGGAGAGGGGCAGCAGTCTGGGCAGAAGAGGGACATGAGCAAGATCAAATGCTACATTTTCCATAAGAATGGCCACATTGCCTCTTAGTGTCCACAGAGAAGGAAAGGCAAGTCACATACAGTTGCAGCGACAACAAAGGCACAGTTGAGCAAACCTGCATCAAAGTTTGAGAGTGATTTTTCATTTATGTCTTTCCTTTCTACCAACACTACTCCCAGCAGTTCTTGGTACTTGGACAATGGTGCATCCCGCCATATGACAGAGGCTAGAGAGTTATTCGACAGTTTATCAAACGAGGACTAAGAGCTTCACATATACCTTGGCAACAATGCCAAGTATCCAGTGAAGGGTCAAGGGGCAGTGAAGTTCTAGCTTGAGTCAGAAGGATCCTTTGATGCACAGGAGGTATTGTATGTCCCTGACCTGAAGAAGGACCTGTTGTCCATCTCAGTCATGGAGGACAAAGGTTATGAGGTTAACTTCTGAAAGGAACAGGTGTTCATTCACCCATAGGGATCCAGTTCAAACACTACTTTAAGGATTGGAGTCTGGGATGGGAACCTATATAAACTTTAGGGTCAGCGTATTCAAGCATTGATGCAGACCAATGAGAGTTTGTGCGAGTTGTGACATAGGAGGATGGGGTATCTCCATCACAGATCTCTACTATTATTGAGGCAGATGGTCGATGGGCTTCCAGACTTCAGTCAGGATCATCAAGGGGTGTGCAGAGGTTGTGCTCTTGGAAAGAATGTCAAGGCACCATTTCCTAGCAATGAGACTCAATCCAAAGGCATTTTGGATCTAATACATTCTGATGTTGGTGGGCCTTTGTCAGATGCTTCAGTGAAGGGCGCATCTTATTATGCGACCTTCATTAATGACTTCTCTAGGAAGCTCCAAGAAGACTTGGATCTACTTCATGAAGACCAAGTATGAGGTCTTCAGTCATTTCAAAAAGTTCAAAGCTCGGGTGGAGAACATGATAAGAAGGAAGATCAAGGTGTTGAAGATAGATAATGGGGGTGAGTACACCTCCAATGAGTTCACTGATTTTTGCAAGGAGACAAGGATCAAGACAAAGAAGACATTGGCCTACAACTCACAATAGAATGGGATTGCAGAGAGGAAGAACCAGTCGATCATCAGTGCAGCAAAGGCCATGATCCATGATCAAGGTTTTCCTTTGTTTTTGTGGGTTGAGGCATGCAATATAGTTGAGTATTTGCAAAGTAGGAGCCCACACAGAATACTAGAGGATAAGACATCGGAGGAAGCCTTCACAAGCAAGAGACCTAAGATAGGACATCTCAGGATTTTTGGTTGTCTAGTCTATATCCACATTCATGTGGAGAAGAGGGCAAAGTTGCAACCCTCGAGAGAGAGGGGCATCTCGGTGGGATACAACGAGGATTTGAAGGCTTACAGAGTCTTCCCGACATAGCAATGGAGGACAGTGGTGAGCTGAAATGTCAAGTTTGAGGAGAACTTGACATCTAGGAAATCTCAAGACCTACCAACAGTTGCAGAGGGGCCACGAGAGGTGGACCCAAAGGATGAGTCGAGAGCAGAGACTTCCAGTGCTGGGAGCCAGACTCCAGAGGAGGTGGAGGAGAAGTAAATCCCTTCGACTTAAGTTAGGAGGCCCATGTGGCTTGAGCAGACCTTGCAGGTTGCTCAAGAGCATGTTGAGCCTCCCAAGACCACATTTCAAGAGAGCGGGCCTCCTCAGAAGTTTTCGATGTATGTGGCTTTGATTACCAACATCATAGACTTAGAGCCCTCCAACTTTGAGGAGGCAACCAACCAGCAGGTGTGGAGAGATGCCATGGTGGAGGAGCACACTCCATCATGAGGAATGATGTCTAGGAGATTGTGTCGAGGCCAGAGGGCAAGTCAGTGATGACTTTCAAGTAAAGCATGCAGCAAATGGCAGTGTGGAGAAGTACAAGGCCAAATTTGTGGCTCGCAGGTTCTCTCAAAAAGAGGGAGTAGACTACGAGGAGACTTTTGCTCCTGTATCCAGATACTCCTTTATACGAGCAGTACTTTCTATTGCTTCTTAGATTGGGTGGAGAATCCATTAGATGGATGTGAAGACAACCTTCCTCACCAGATTCATTGAGGAAGAAGTATACATCGAGAAACCACAGGGGTTTGAGGTTCATGACAGGGAGACTCATGTATGCAAGCTGAAGAAAGCCCTGTATGGACTCAAACAGGCACCCAAGGCCAAGTACTCTAGGATTGACAGCTATTTGCATAGCATGGGCTTCACCAAGAATGAAGCAAATCCCAACCTATACTTCTTGTTGTTTGGATCTAAGGTCCTCATCTTGGTCTTGTATGTTGATGATCTCATTCTGACAGGTGCAGAGACGTTGATTGCAGGATGCAAGTCAAACTTAGCGTCAGAATTTGAGATGAGAGATATCAGGCCAATGCATTACTTTCTAGGACTTAAGGTTTGGCAACAATCAAGCGAGATCTTCCTAGGACAAGGGAAGTACACTCTTGAGATCCTGGAGAGATTCAAGATGGAGCACAAAAGAGCAATGGCCACTCCGATGGCAACCAACCTGAGGAAGATTGATTCTTCAGAGTCAGAGTTGGCAGACGCCAGACAATACCAGCAATTGTTTGGTTTGTTGATGTATTTGGTCAACACTCGCCAGACCTCTGCTTTGTCGTTAACACCCTGAGCCAGTTCATGGTGGAGCCGAGGGAGGTTCATTGGGTGGTAGCAAAGCACGTGCTCATATACTTGTGGGGCACAGTAGGATATGGATTCCAGTACCTTGGTGGAGATGGTGTGAGGTTGCAAGGGTACTCAGATTTAGATTGGGCAGCCAGTGATACAAATTGGAAGAGCACCTCAGGGTGTTGCTTCGGTTTGGGGTCAGCAGTCATTTCCTTGTTCAACAAGAAGCAGACCTCATTAGCATTGATTTCAATTGAGGCGAAGTACATGGCGGTCAGTCTAGCTAGTTGTGAAGCCATCTGGCTTCGCAAGCTACTCACATGATTGTTTGGCCAGGAATTTGAGCCGACCTTGATCCACTGTGATAACCAGAGTTGCATCAAACTCTCGAAGAAACCAGTTTTTCACAATAGGTCAAAGCACATTGAGATCAGGTACCACTTCATCAGAGACAAGGTGCTAAAGGGAGAAATCAAGCTCCAATATATTCCTACAGATGAGCAGTTGGCAAACATTTTCACCAAACCCTTGGTGAAGGGCAAGTTTGTCTTCTTCAAAGACAAGCTTAGAGTGGTGGAGAATACCTTCCTCACTAAGAGGGAGTGTTAATGTTTGTAGCTCGGACACGTATTTTCGCAAGTGTGTCTTCTTGTGGAAATCGTCATTAAATGTATCCTATGTTTTTTCTAGAGTTCACTTTATTAATTAATTAATAATGTGAACGTATTTTTATAAAGTGAATTTTAATTAATAAAGTAACTTGAGTCACTTAATGATTTAATTAAAATAGAGCCATTGATATCACGGTTAGATATTGACCATTGAGATTAGGTAAATGGCTCAAGTAAATGTTATAGAATATAGCAAGGGGCAAAGGACAAAGATATTCATTATTCACAAAGAGTGATTAATTGGGCAAGAGAGAAGACTGGGCAGCAGCAACAACAGCAAGTCAAAGGGCAACAGTTTAGTTGCACACAAACCGATGCAGTAGGTCATACAGCAAAAGTCGTACATCTGTACGGGTCCATACAACCACGACCAACAGCTCAGCAAGTCGTGTGTGGGAGCCATTGAAATCATTACAGCAGCAAACCTGTCCATACAGCAGGCCATACATGTTGCCTTTGTGATCAGCAGCACGGATTACGAGGCATTGTAATATTTCAGGTTTGTAGTGATTTGTGGTTTTTCTCTTTCAAAGCCATTTTCCTTGTTAGGGGAGCTCTTGTAGGTCAGAAGATATTTTGAATGAAGACCTGATTTTGAAGAGTAGAAATAATTTGTAATGTGTGTTTTGTTTTTCTAGTTTCCGCTGCATTAAGAGTTAGTAATTCCAATAGAGTAATTAGATCTGATCTATTTGCTTAGTTTGCTGGTCTTAAGAAATTAACAAATAGAACTAGAATGCCTAACAATCATGGAAAATTAGCCACTCTTCAATAAAAGTGTAAATAAGGCAAAAATGAATTGTGGAACGGAATATTCACTACTACAGAAGCCCTATTGTAGAGCATAAAGCAATTTAGCAGGAAAACACTGCAAACTTTATACAACTATTTAAGGGGATACAAACAGAAGAATAGATAAGCAGAGTATCGGAATGTTCATCAAGTATTTCAAGCAGAAATTAATTTTAGCCAAGTCTGCAATAGATTTTTGCCCTCATAAAACGTGTGATCCCTGCTTAGCAGTTTGGTCTATGGAAATTTTCAATATTCCTAGAATACATCAAATCTGTCAAAATATGAAACAAATAGAAAATATAAGAATCAACTTCAGGACTCTTATAAGCTCATTTCATTTCTTCCAATCTTCACTCCTCAGTAATCTCCAAGCAACACAAGGCATTATCAACTGCCTTCTGCTGTTATTCGTAATCACCAAGTGACCTTAGGAGGGTTATGATCAAATCCCCTCTCAAGAAGAAAATTCGACACTAAAACAAGGAAGAATACAGTTTTTAGGATATCAAGTTTAACAAACTCCTAAATTACACCATAAACCCACTTGTTTAGTCTCTATTCATTGGAAGGTATTCTTCGGGTGGAATATCACATTCTTGGATGCCTATTGCACCCATGCCACCTGTTAAGGAACTATCACAATCTTTGCAAGGCTTTCTCTCGGATTCAGACCTTTCTTTCTCATCCTCTTCATCTGCTTCATTGAAAGCTGAACCCTGGCATTGTAATTCTCTGATCTTTCGAAATTCATCATAATGTGCTCGCCTGTGCTCTTGGAAACTCAGTTTTTTTCTATAAGATTCAGAATCTGATAAACATTTAAAACAAAAATATAAGTAAACAGGAAATCTAATGTTACTAGAAAATCCCTAAATAGTAAAAATGTTACATGATTGAATAGGTGAAGAATGACACACTTTGCAATGCAAGTATATTGAGATCATCTTAAATGTAAATGCCCATTAAGAGGAAGTATCACTAAGAAAAAGTTTAGCAGTGGAAAATGATTTCGAAATTTGATCTCAGCGAAAGAATACAATAGAAACAAGATAAATGGAGAACCTTAGGAAATCCCTACTACAGATTTTCCATGATAAATAAAACCTCGCACAAATGAGAAAACTTCCATGTTAAGAATTTAGTTCCCTTCATAGTCAATAAGAATATCGTGGTTAGGCAGAGAAGTATTATGTTGTTTAAGAATACATAACATACATATATTATTCTGCATAGTGACAGTAAGAGTTCCCTTCACACAAAATTGAGGAGGTAAGTTCATGAAACATTTGCTCTCCAAAAGCCCAATCGTGGCCAATGGACTTCAAAACTCCCTGAAGTTTGCAGCTTTGAATGATCTACAAGTCCAGGATGTTCTCTTGATTGTTCCTTCAGATTGCCTTCACAAACAGTGAGAAGAAGACAAGATTTCTAGAAACACTCCTAGAATGACACTAACAAAAATCTGCATACAGCTACAATTTGCTTCACTGGCCATCTTTTAACTTTACTTATGACCACTACATCCATAAATTCTGAACTAAGGCTTCAGAAATTTTCTTCTCCTGTATCACAGATTTTAAAGACATCAATCAAAGTCGTGTCATGCTATATCTCATAGTGTCCCGTCAGAAGATGGCCTTGTACATGGACACAACCAATGACAAAATGCAAGTTTTCATTGGTACTACAGCCTTGCTTTTTCTCAGATTTCCTCATAGTACTTTGATTGCCAATAAAAAATAGAGATCTTAAATTTATCATCATTCTGTATTCAATCTTCACCCTAAATTCTGACTCTACCTTACCATCTCAATGAAAATTCTCATACTTAAAAGTTAAAACCAGTGTATATTCATCTTAACTCTGGATCAATTAAGCACTGAAAGGGATCAAAAAGAACTTTGATGCAAATCTCATCACAAGTTAAGATGAATCTATGCTGGTGTGTGTGTGTATTAATTAATGTTAGGTATTCTTTTCTTAAATTTTCTTTCTTATGTTACAGATTTTTTTTTATATTTTGATTTATGCATGGATGTTACACATCTCCCTCATATTGGATAGTAGAATGTACCTCACCTCTCTCTGTGCACTGAGTAAACCTAAACTTTTAAAACGTTGAACCTGCTCTCAATGCTGTTATCATAGCTGCAAATCCTAGTGCATTTATTTGGTAGTTGTCAAGGTCAAACACAAAGCAAGGAGAAAAGAATGGCAATCTGGTCAAAGCACACATGCAAGCAATAGGTGTGCAGGACTGCCACCAGAAGATACTAATTTTCACAACCATTAATACTTGTAACCATGTGGAGCTGCATTCAGTAAAGTTTGTGTTTCAGGCATGGAACTTGAAACTGATGATTCTGTTACCCAATTACTTTATGGGACCTTCACCAATTACTGGGTAGCAAGGTAGGCAGGATGTTAAGCTCTTCATAGCCATCAGAATTTTGTCCTCATGCTAGCCTCTCTGTGGACCTTCATCTTGCTCAATCAACTAAGACAATCATAATAAAAATGGCTTGATCCATGTCTGGAGGCCACGTTCTTACTACATGTGTCATAGGATATAGACCTGCTTTCCTACACTGGAGCTAACTCGCCATTTTGAACCATTGTACCCAAAAGAAAATGATCCTGTAGCAAAACAAAATGATCTTGCACTAAGCAAGTCAAAGCCTTGAAGTTCTACATGGCAAAATAAGAGAAATGGATGCCCCCCAAATCTGCTGAGTACATGAAAACCATAAGCTCCAAGGCATTCCTATTTCTAATAATTACACCCCACCCAAAGTCCACAAATGCATACCAAAAATTCACCGTTGGGATATTACATATCCAATAAACATTAGGAAAGGCCTTGAATGCTTCATTAATAATTTGAATGTAGAGCATCCACCATCTATCAAGAGGTGGGATGCCATTCCACATTTTAATGGCACTTGACCTCCAGATCGACTTAATGGCCATGACAGCTTCTGTTGATCAAATTGCCCCCTTGCGAGGGCACGCTAGCCCATGAGGGGTGAACATGTCACTTGGGGAAATCGAACCCTGGTGGGGGCAACAACAACACCCCAATTTCACCAACCCGGCAAGCCCCTGTTGACACCAAGAGGTAGGACCGTAGGTCTACATTACATAAATGGGCTTTCAAAATAGAAACTAGATATATGGCACGTTTGGACAATGAATACTGGACAAATTAGTTTGTCAAATCCTATCAGGCACCACTAATTATTTGTTCATTCTTGGTAATTTTTAAATTAGCTCGAAAACACCTTCAGCACTCTATTGAGGTATTGTAGACGATATTTTGGTCATTTGTGAACATTAACATCATTCTTTACTTTTACAATACAATTAGTTGACCTGATCTTATTAGATACAATGTTGGAATAACAATGATCAGATAAGTGGCATTGACTCGACCCCTATGAAAATTCACCTGTAGAAAACTGATTTTTCAAAGATGGAAACTGACAATGAGATATATATTCATTGTTCAATGATGAAGAGGACAGTACAAATAAGAGATGTAGACATACTGGACAAATATGTTAAGTATGCTGCAATACGTCTATCATAATATAGGTCTTTAGTTCAACTATAAAGGGGGGTGGGCGGGATGAAATGTGATATTTTGGATGCCAATGAAATGGGATGGACACAGGAACTAAGAAAAAGAGAGGCTAGTCATAGGAAATGGACCAAAAACAAAGACTAATGTGCCCATCCTAAATTTTAAATTAATGTACTTTTATTTGTATTCTGTATTATGCACAATCATGTGTGCATTTTGTATGGCTGGCAAATTTGAAGCTGTAACTGATTGCAAGCAATGTTATAGTACACTGGGAGAGGCCACGTGCACTCTCATTTAAAAGTATACTTTCTACTTAAGGGAGCTCCGCTCCCATTGTACATCACCCAGAGTACAGAATACCATACTTTACCCTCTATCCAAATTAGATATGTGCAACCTGCAATATAAACCGGAGTAGAGGCTCGGCTGATGGGATGTATCATTTCCCGGGAGGGGGTTTAACCTTGACTGATAGAATCCTTCCTGAAAGGGGCCCTGAGGGTGCTTGAGCGACATCTTTGAGCAAGTTCTTTTTGGCACTTCACGTCCAGAGAGTTCCATTGTTGGTTCTTCTCACCTTTCTCTATATTTAATCCCATATCAGTGTTAAGAGGAAAATAGCAAATATTTCTTGTAGTGGAAATGACAATAACAAACTTATGAGAATCAATTTTCGATAAGATAAATTATAACTAGCTGCTTCCAAGACTTGTGGTCCTCCTAGAATTTTGATAAAGACAGAGTGCTATTCTCTTAAGGCATGTAACCTCTCTAAACTAGGAATACACTGGACAATTAAATGTGACTTTAGAACAAGAGCAAATAAATCAAGAAATAGAAGCAAAAATTAATGCAATTGCCATAGACAAAACCCCAGGGCTGGCTGGTCTTCCAGTAGACTTTTATAAGTTAATCATGGATAAATGTCTCTGATTGCTAAAGGATATGATTTGTGAGGTACAAACATACATAAAAAGTGCATCCAGCAATGATCATTACTTTTTGCAGACTGATACCAAAAGGCAATGCCCCCAACAGAATGCGGAGCAATTGTAATGTGAGCTACAAAATAATTGTGAAAGTGTTTGCTAACAACTGTCACTTTCCAGACAGAATGTTGACAAAAAAAATCAGACAACCTTTGTACAAGAGAGGAAGATCTTCGATAGTATAAGAATTGTAGCAGAATGGCTTCACTCCAACTACCAAGAACAGCTAACCAGTAATGTTTCTCAAAGTTGCAGTAACACTCTTTATGACCTGATTGCTTGTTTAAATGATCTTAATATTCTAAAATGGGTTAAAATAACGCCTGAAATTACAGTTATGCTGGGAGACACCACGATGGAAGAAGTACAAACTTGGTTACAAGCTCTCCAAATCTATTTTACAGCTTCAAGAGGTAAGGTCAAATTTGAAAAGTATAAAGTTTTCTTTCTTCTGTTCCCGATTTCAGTCACTCAGCTTCAATTCCAAACTTATACTTCCTCCACCCTCTTTGCCCCCAAGATGGTATTGAAGAGACCAGTTAAAATATTCTATGACTATTTATGGTCTTCAAATACCAAGAAAGGAAGAATCAACAATTCAATAGCATTGCCAATAGTGTGTGCTCCTGAAGAGGTATGAAGTGTAGGGATGGAAGACCCAATGTGGCTCCCAGTAGGAAAAGGAGCAAAGAGCCTGTTGGACCTATTCACACCTTCACATGAGCTTTGGAAGTAGAATATCCTTTTCAGATGCTTCAATAATGCACACCAGCTAGAAGCCCTCTTGTTTCCTTGCCACTGAATTACTGGAACACCACTGCAAAAACTCATGAAGATACCTGGGACTTGGTGGTCCTAAACCTTTTCTTTAACTGAGGAGAAAATGATCAAGGAATGGAAAGGTGTTGAGATCACAAGAGAGAGAGAGAAAGAATTGAATGGATCCACCAACAAACCCTACAACCTGGTATAAGAGAGAGAGAGAGAGAGAGAGAGAGAGAGAGCGGCGTTAAATAATCCCTTGAACAAGTGTGCTATAGCTGTAGTATGTGCTATAGAGAGATATGCCAAACACAAGTGTAACACCAAGCTTGAAAACAGAACATAAGATGTGGGTTATGGGCATCTTCCCCCATGAGGGGGTTATGGGCCCACAAATGCCTAGGTCAACCTTGGCCGCCTACGATAATACAAAATAAAGTTAGCAGGCCGGCTATTAAACCATAACCTAGTAATACAATAATGAGGGTGCTTAGCCATAATAACAAATAACCACAAGTTAAGATTACCATCATTTCAAAAAAGACACACTCAATAACAATGGATAGAGTAGAAGGAATCCATAACCTCAAAGAGAATTTGAAGGATTGTGGTGTAAGATTTCTTTAATTATGAGAATACAAATTGGTGCAATATAATGGACTTACACAGTTTGACCAATGGCATTATTCCATTCAAAGTTATTAGTGAAGAAGCTAGCTACCCTTGTCTAGTAGGAGACTTGTTAGAATTAGGGTAAAAATGCAAAACAATAGTATCATTTTAATTTCAATGATCAAAACAGCTAGATCTATAGATCAACAGAGTTAGAACACTTAGAATTTAGATCTAACAGAGACAGCAATAAACTTAGTGAGATCAGAAATAAAAACTCAGATCTAATAAGAAAGAACTCTGCTGATTTAACAGTGAACAGATCTGAATAAGACCAAACTGAAAAATAGATCTATAAAGCTAAACTCAAGATGATACACAGATTTGTAGATCTAACAACTAGTCTGATCATTACACAAGAGAACAGCTATAGAAGCAATTGTAAATTCAAAGTATAGCTTCAGATCTAAGTAGTTAATACTCAATGTTAACTAGATCAAAACAGTACTGAAGTAAAATCAAGTCCAGATCTGAAAGAGATGAGTAGGCAGCTTACCTGGTACAGCAGCCTTACCTCTGAAGAAAAAACAATAACCATAGGAGATGAAAAACCTTTTAGTATGCTAAGACAAAGGTTCAGTTCATAGATCCACCTTATAGGTTGGATCTCTTTGCCAATAGATGAAGGAATTTTCTTGCCACAAAAGATTGAACTAGAAACCCTCACAGGAACAAACCCTCAACCAATAGAAAGTATCAAAACCTTACACAAGAAGACTGTGTATAAACTTGATTTCTGCAGGAGATAGGAGGCCGTACCCTAGGTTTTTAACACAGCAAAAGGTTGACTGCATTTATCACACAGCAGGGATAGTAGGATGCTGTTTTGTCACTCCAGATGGCAAACAAAGGATGGCTGCAAACCTTAGATACTCCAGACAGCAGATAGGAGGAGGCCGCAGCTAGAAGGTTCCTCACTCAGCCATGTAAAGGGTAGCACCCTATGCATACATCACAACAGAAAAGGGCCGCACCCTAGAGACTTCACACAACAAAGCAGAAAAGGGGGCCGCACCCTTAAATCTCAGCCTGCAACAGTAGATAAGGGGCCGCAGCTTACAGCCACACAAAACAGCAGAAAGGGGAGAAGAGGCCGCACCCTCCACACACAAAACTAGCCCTGCAACAATGAAAGGATAGGCCGCTGCTACAAAAAAAAACTTCACCAACAAAGGAGGCCGCAGCAAGAGATCACCAAGGAGGGCCGCAGATAGGAGAGAGATCAGCGCTCACTCTTGGAAGCAAATGAAGAATAAGGTGAGAGTAATGAGAGGGGGGGTTTTAATTTATAGTTTTAGGCTAGGGCAAGGGTTTAAAATAAACATAATTAAAATAACATGTTTAAATTAAATTTAAACATAAACATTTTAAATTTAACTTTATTTTAACCCTTGAATAAAAACAACAAAACCCCAAACCAACACATGCAAGGGCAAGAGAGGGTTAGCTAGGTGGCAATACTCATTCCTTCATTTAACATGGTGAACCTATTACTTTATCA
>ML888124.1:1072-13488 GCA_009831015.1 Picea engelmannii | reverse complement strand
CACCAAGCTGCTTGAAGGTCGGATGCTCATGGCAGACTTGTCCACTTTCCTCACTAAGTCTTCCCCCTTCTCACCTTTAGCCTTAAATCACTGATTGAAGTTAATGAGAACCTCATTTGTTTATGCATTGCTAGCCCAGTTTTTTGTGTTTAAACATTCTTACGCTGAGCTTTGTCCATTTGACCTCCAACCATAAACGTACCTCCACAAACATTTTGATGGGTGTTGGGCTTATCCTCTTGCAATATGAGGGTGACTCTTAGTAATAACAGAAAGGAGAAGAGTCGTGGAATGCCACCCCTTTCCCCCTCATTCTTAAACTTTTCTCATATATTTAAACAAATAAACTATGTCATGTGATGAAAAGTGGAAAAATGGGAAACCCCCTTTTAGCTCAGATATTGCAACGATCGCCTACTCAGAGAGTTAAAGGAAATATGCACCAACAATATCACTCGAAGAGTTCCCAAGATAGGTGCTAGATTTCGGGCGAGGTTCATAACTTGGCCTTCGATGCAAATCAGAGGAGTTCACATCAACTCCTCCGACGTGCATTGGAGGAGTTACCATCAATGCTTCTGAGCGGGTCGAAGGAGTTAGTTCAAACTCCTCCGAGCAGAAGAAAACTCACTTTCGTAAAATGGTCATAACTTTTGACTCGAGTGTCCGTTTTGTGAGTTCGTTATACCGTTGGAAAGGTATTTATGAGATATACAACTTTATAGTTATAGGTTTTGAGAAATTACTAACTTGTTTCCATATTTTTTAATATGGATATATGGTACCTTGTTGGCAGCCCTGGAAAATGCAACGCATCAAATTATGAGAAAAATAAGAAGGAATTGAATCCAAGGAAGTTTACTTGATATTCCAATCATTTAATGCCTTAGTTATTTACATTCAAATGATTATTCTTGATATTTTATTTGGAATTATTCTCATATATTGTATGTCGAATGTTGTCAGGTACCGAGCGGAGGAGGATCGCACTCAACATTCTCATGATGAAATGTACAACTTAAGACGATGAATGAGCAATAACGAAAGATGTAGCAGTGATGGAGAAGCAACACAAAAAATATCAGGCAAATGTATGAAGCAGGGATCTAAAAACTCCATGATGATTGACTGTTAAACTTAGGACGACGAAGAAGCCCCCATACCCAAAGCCAATCTTCATGACGTGCAAGACACATATGGCCATGACGACCCACTAGCGCTAAGAGACAAATTTGAAATGTATCCATTGTCCTTGTTGCTCATCATCACAAAGAGGATGAGGACAAATGATGGAAGATGAAAGGTCACCGAAGGAGACGAAAGGCCAAAGGACTTATTGAACCTTAATAAATACTAGAATAAATTTCAAAGAAAGGGGCTTTGGCTCTTCAAACATTATACACCTCTGAACTACTTCAGGAATACAATGTCAACTAAAATTGGAGAGTTGTCCTAATAGTTTTCATGTAATATTGTTGAAACTGTTAATACAAAGAATCCCTCAGGGCCAACTTTTGACTTAGAGAAGGACTTGCATGTGTTGTTTTTCTCGAGTTAGATGGCGATGTATCTTACCCTTTAGGTAATCTTTTGTCTTCCGTAAGATTAATTTTGTAGGCGGTGGTGTAACTTACATTTTGCAGGCGGTGGAGCATGAAGTCATGGTTCCATGCAGCGTGCTAAGTGGACTGCCCTTCCCTTTAATGCGTTGTGAACCTGCAACATATCATTACAGTGTCAGAGATTCAATTGTTTTGCAACATTGTCAGATTGCAGTACAAAATAACCACTAAAATAATTGTTTTTATTGAATCATTTTTATTTCTCACAATTTCGTTAAAGAAAATAACATACAATAGGGAAATAAAGTCATATGAAAATGCTCTCGGACAATCCAAAATTAAATTTGTGAAATTGTATAAATAAGAAAATAATTTTGTTTTCAGAAATAAATAAAATTAATATAAAATTTGATGAAAACTAAATGAATTAATAAATTGTGAACCAAAATGCACCCCTTAATATAAGAAAATTGACCAACTCACAGCGGGGCGAAAGTTGTAGTCCCTGCCTTGGCTGAGCGTAGGGACTAATAAGAAGAAGGTTGAATCAACTCGCTAGGTTCGATAGGTTGGATATTGTGAAAAAATATTATATTTGGCGTTTCCCTTATGGAAGTTGTGTTTGATTGATTGATTAATTGATTTTAATGATGTCCAAGAGGCTAAACAACCTAAGGGACCAATAGAATAACAACTCTAACTCATCTTCACACTCTTTTTAATGTCAGATCTTCTGCTATGAATTTTGACTAGAAGACTAGCAATCTGGTTGATCTTATCCCCGTAAAAAAGCTGGTGCATGTTGTCGACCTTTAAGCTGTTTTCATACTGACTGCAGATATCCTTGTAAGTTGCACATTCCATGACAAAGTGCCACTCCGTCTCCACCACAACCTTATTGTAGAATATGCAAGTTCTCTCCTCTCAAACTTCCTTGGGTACCCTCCACCTACCAATTTCACATCTAAGGTGATGTGAACCCATCCTCAGCTATGCAACTAACAATCTTGTTTTTCCTTTAATAGCTGCCCCTAAATATGTTTTCTCGCTATGATCACAATTTGGGTTAAACTCCTTGATGTAGTATGTTTTTTTACGCCCACTGTGATTGGTCCACATGGCAATCCTAATTTTTTCATTTATGAACTTTTTAATTTCTTCCTTGGTGTTAGGACATTCATGCAACTTGATATTCCACTTACTCAACCACTTTTTATTTTGCTTCATCCAAGTTTTCTTCATACGGTCTAACTCCTCCTCCATAGCTAATTTGGGCCAGCGTTGGTTATCCATGTTTTCCACCTTCTTTAAATAGTTTATTAATTTGGTTATCACTGTCGCCTCCAACAGAAAAGTACCCGTTTCAGCTAAAATAATTTCATACGACATTGTGGCTTTAACTTTGAGATTGCTAGTAATTAATTGCTTATGAATTCTTTCTAGTTGTCTCCATCTACAAGTTGACATGTTGCTTCCCCATATTTCACAACCATAGAGAACAACCGGTGTAACCAACAAACCAAAGAGAGTTTTTTTGGTTTTCCAATCTCAAAGTTCCGCTTTTCTGCACCTATTTTGGAGTAAGTATGAGGCTCTCCACCCTCCCTGTATCCTTTTCGCCCTACAAGTCTCCCAACTGAGCTTATAGTGGAAGTCAATCTCAAGATATTTGTATTCTTTCACTATCTCCAATGGACTGCCTTCAAAAATAAAGGTGATTGGTTTGTCTTTTCTATTTAAAGAAAAGATCATGATTTTGGTCTTCGTAATGTTCACTTGCATCCCTACCTACTGACAAAAGTGCTCTAAGGCATTTAGATGTTCTCTTAATCCATGTGTTGTTTTTGAAATTAGAATAAGATCATACATGTATACAAGTAGTTTCACCACAAACCCTGCTAGATTGACACCCTCTCCCTATGTCCTACTCAACCAGGCTTCCAACTTATCAATGTATAAACCAAATAAAGTGGGAGATAGAGGACATCCATGTTTAACGCCAATATCACTACCAAAACATTCAGACATTCCTTCACTTGTTCTGATTTTAGCTCTAACCTTCTCATAAAGTGTGTGAACTGTTGCTCTATATTCATCTGGGATACCCAACTCTTCCATTATGTTCCATAGTTTGTCTCTAGGCACTGTGTCGAGGGCTTTCTTAAAGTCCATGAAACAACAATAGGTTGTCTCACCTTGTTTTTCCCATATTTTCTCTATCAAATGTCTAAGGGTGACACAATGATCAATGGTAGAATGCCTAGGTCTAAAACCTGCCTGCCCTTTTGCCCCTTTCCCCTCATTTTCTACCCAATTGTTGATTCTTCGCTCTATTATGCTCCCAAAAAGCTTGCCCACGATAAACACTAGCATGTCTTATTGGAAGGGTTATTGATATCTCCACAATAGTTGGAAGGGTTATTGATATCTCCATTCTTAAAGAGAGGAATGACCACATTGGTGGTCCATTCTCCCGGAAAGCCATCCTGGATGACTCCATTGAAAATTCCTTTTATTTGAGGTGCAAGGAGCTCAACCGCCCACTTTAAAAATTCAGCTTGAAGCCCATCTATGTCCTCTGCTTTCCCCCTTGCTAACTTCTTTATTCTTTGCTTGATATCATCCACTGTGAATAGTTCCACTGATGTAATTTTCATTATGGGAGGAGTATCTTTCTCATGTACCCACTCATAAAGGAGCCTCACATATTCTAACCATTGGACATCTGTAATATTGTTTTTAGTTTGCTTTCTCCTTTGTTGTAGTTCTCTCCAAAATCATTTGGGTTTGTGTTTTCCAAGAGAGATAAACTCCTTTCTTCTTGCATTTACATACTCTTCTTTTTTTGAGTGTACGAATCTTTCATATTTCTTCTTGTTTTCTTTGCCCTAATTTCTCTCTTTTAGAGATCTCTTGGTTGCCTTGCATTCTTCATCATACCATGGATTTGCTGGAAAGGTACTTGTAGCCCTTTTCTTGGGATGAGACCTTTACATGTACTTAAGGCCTTATGGATTATTGGGATCAACAAACTACTATGAACATGACCACTCGTCTCATTGGTTGTCATATCTGCTCTGTTGTACTTTATAACCTGAAACTACTACTTAAGAGCAACACTAAACCTTTCCCTATTTTCCTGATTTATGAAGATTTTTCCTTTAGAAAGATTTTTTTTTATATGCCAAGGATTTGATTATTGTGTGAACTAGCAGGAAAATCTAGCTTAACCAATAGGGGGCCATGATTAGATTTCATTTCAATAGGACAATCCCCTATATCAAACTTCAACACTCTATAAGTAAAACTTTGAGAGCAAATTAAGTAATCTACCACACTTTGACCATTGTAAGTTTTGCATGTGATACCCACTTCTTCATTCCATTGCAAATAACCATGCCAAACAAACTACAAAGCCTAAAAAATTCTGCCCCAAAATGTGTCACACACCCATTTCCATCTTGTGAATCTCTTGCCCATGATTGATCGTCACTCTTTACCAACCATAAGGGATTGTTTTCCCCTCTATCTTGTTGCTCAATTGAAGAGATTGGTTGTTAGCTGTCCCTGCACTAAAATCACCATTAACATTACTTCTCCCAGGTGGCTGAAAAGAGAGATATCTCTTTTTCAATGACGCATAAAGTCTTTGTTGTCTAAATTGCTTCTTTAATAGATCTTTGAGCGTTCAAAAAATCAAACAAGAGGTCAAACTAGCTTCTTCACCTCGCCATTCACATTAGTTCTCCCAAGTGGCTGAAAAAGAGATATCTCTTTTCAATGAGGCATACGGTCTTTGTTGTCGAAATTGCTTCTTTAATAGATCTTTGAGCGTTAAAAAAATCAAACCAGAGGTCAGACTAGCTTCTTCACCGCAATGGTAACCAGTTGGTATACATGCATGAGTATGTGCAACGGTTTCAGGAGCTCAAAATGCAAGAAATAAGGGTTTCCGAATGAATTCCAACTTTTCTCGTGCGAAGCCACTTTTTTTCTTTCAGGAAACCCCATCCACAAGTCTAGTGCAACGACCATCACTGGAGAAACAACATTGCATGGAAATCTCTTCGCATTAAACTTCAACATTTCATCATTTTAAGGTTTTGCTCACTGTATTGGTCAAGGTTCGAATCTAGTTGCGACGCACCCATCACATTGTTCGTTGACCTCTGGTAAACGAAATATTAGTATTATAAACAGTATAGTTCGATAAAATAGAAAAATAAATTAGCCGAAGGTTTTTAAAGTTAAAATTAGGTTAGGGTTTCATTTTTTTCTCGTTTAATCGGGCGACACTGTATCACATTGTGTTTGAGGAGTTATTATGTCATCTAGGTTCTCTTTCATGATTTTCTTTATTATCTAAGATTTCTGTTATTAAATTTTTTGAATGTGTAAAGGAAGGTTTTACATAAAATCCAGAATATTAGTGCACTGGGTCGAATGAAGTCTCATCCTGTAATCCCGAACGCTAATGACGGCCAAAAGCCTATCAGCATACAACCGTTTCTACATTTTACTTCAGTATAACAATATTTCTAATGTTTTGGAAGAAGTTGTTCTATCATCTAAGCTTTCTGTCATGAAATTTTCGATGAACTAGGGTTTCTGTTATTAAATTCTTTTCCTTGTATTCTCACCCTGTAACTCTGAAAGCTAAATACAGCCAAAAGCCTTCCAACTCACAACCATTTCGACATTTTTGTGAAGCATATACAATAATTTTCTCAACAAAGCATAGATAAACAAAAATACCAAAGTGTTGTCTGCTGGAGAAATACTTTGCTATCAAACTGACTTCTGAATTGCATACATGGGTTCCAGAATTTTATCGAGGAGCTTCATGTTCTCGATCTTTCAACCCCTTGTATGCAGAAAGCATAGCTTTTGAAGTACCCTCTATATTAAGTCACCTGGTTCGAGTTCATATTTAAATTCGGCAACGATGAAGTTTGGAAAGTGCAAAGAAATAGATAAAATTTGCCAATAAGTTCGAAGAGAGAATTAAGCATATGCAATTGAATTTCAGATTCATGGCTATCTTTCTTTTGATCAAGAAGAAGAAATATATGCATATTGATATATCAGTGTCTTCCTAAAAGAATTTCCAATACATCCATTGTCCATAGTCCAAACCAAAATTGCGACTGTAACTAATGTCCCTGTACACAGTTCCTTACACGTGTTGAACTTTTTAACAGATGTAATAAAATAAAAATACTCAAAATAGAACCTAGAACCTTGAGGTACCTATATTATGGACGGACTATGCATACAGACACTAAACTTCTTGACAAGATTATACCAAATTCATAACAAACCAGAGACATCTGTTTCTCCTTGTTGCCAAGCTTCCACCCTCCAGCAGTCCATGAAGAGCAAACATGTCACAACTTCTCCTCTCTACCACTGGAGCTAGACCTAATTGACTAAACCATAGACATTTCTTTCAGACAACATATACAAATTCATACTTGTGGCTCCTTTGAGTTGGGCAAGCTCCAATCTATGGCAGGCACTGGTTGCTCTTCATCAATGAGGACAGGAAGCTGCCTGTGAAGAACTTCGCTTATCATCATTTTGAGGCAGTAAACCATCCTTATCTTTAGGGGGACTTCCTCAACCTGTTCTCTTTTTGTCTTGCTCTTGTGGCCACTGATTGTTCCAGCAAGCTAACAACATTCTTCTCAAATTCTACACTCTGATGTGCCTCGAGTGCATCCCAATCCTGTAGCTGTTCCCTGAAACCTACCAATGCATGGTATATCTTTCCATCAGTGATCTTATCTGTCTTTCGTTTCTTGGAGCTTGAGGAGTTGGTTGAAATGGTAAATCCCTGCTGGGATAGCTGGAGGTTTGCACAACATTCTTCAGTGTCAAATCTACTTGGAAGGATCTTGGCCTTCTTCCCAGAGCCTCGAGGGTGCCCTCTTGGTCTTCTTCCTTGCTCGGCCATAGCTTTCCTGTTCAGGGAACACTGGTATGAAGCATAGAAGATACAGAACCTGTAATGCAAATGGGGCTTCTCATCCAATGCTTGCTTTTCAAACTTAATCTGCATTAAATCCTGATCATAGCGCTTGGGGTGGATGGTGTCCTCTGCCATCTACTCCAGCAGGTGTTGTACTGTCCACAGTACATTCCCATGAGGGAAAGATCTGGGATGCCGAGATTGTGGGTAACAAGTTTCTAGGTGGCTCTCGATAAGTACCGACATTACATGGATGGGGAATGGAAGGGTCCATTCTTAAACCCAATTGACAAGTCATCTGTTCTTCCCATTCTCCTTCCTCTAATGTGAAGGGGGTTACACATCATAAGATTGATATGTCTTGGAGAGAATTGCTTGATTGACCAACCAATCAGTTATTTTGTTTGCCAATCAGATTCCTCAAAACATCTACAGCTCTGTTAGATCCAGGTTACCCTTCATCTCTAGACTCCCATGAGGACTTGAAGTTCTTCCTGTTGATATGATCAATAGTCAATTTTGAATCCTTTCAGAAACAATCTTCTTGAAGCCTCTTCTAAGAGCTTCCTTTATGCCAAGGATCAGACAGGCATTCAATCTCCACTTGGTTGTTGGTTTTGGTCTCCAAGGACTTGGCATGAAAACTTCCACCGAACTTGAAAACCCTGCTGCCCCGACTGGGCTTGTATTATCTTTTGTGGCCATGTCAAAGTAATATTTTATCCACCCTAGAGCAGGAGGTTCCCTTGTCTGATTGTAAGTTTCTGTAATTAACATTTGTCTAGTGCATTAATGGGGAGACTTGGGGTGACTGAATTTAGAGCTAAGAGCATATTAAAATTTGAAGTACCCTTAATCTCAAAATTCTAATAAAAGAGAATTACATTTCAAGTATCAAATAAAAATTACCTTATATTAGAAACTTACATATGAATTAGATAAGTGGTGATTATTTTACGCTGAACCTAGTGAATTTGAGTGCCATTACATATTCTATTCTTTTCTGAACATAATTGTTTAATGCATCTTCTCCTCTTCAATTATTGATCAATTTTGTTGAATGAGTGTACCATGTTGATATTATGGTAGCCGCGGGAGGTATTAACCTCTATATGTAACCTTTGACTAGAATAGAATATTCCGGAAGCAAGAGAAACCCTAAACAGATGTGTGAAAACCCTGGAAGACGGCTCAACAGGATAAGTAATATTGAAGTATTATATGCAGAAAATGACAGGTTGGCCCTGCTTGAAGAGACACCTATTCACCTGGCTAGATTAGTATAAATAGAGGACGTCTTGGCTCATTTGTTCACTCACTCACACACTTTCAGCCACCCAGAAACAGTGCGCAAGTTTGGAGGAGGAGCAGTAGCAGCGACAGTTGTACGGTTTTCTCTTGTTTAGTCTTTCTGGTACTTTCTCTTGTGCGCTACCCTTGGAGAAGGAGCACTCTCTTGGTTATCTGTTGGTTATGGTGTGGCTTCCTGGAAATATTCTTTCTATCAAAGGTTAAGGTGCTTGGGGGTGGCTTTATGCCTATGGTTGGGTGACAATGGTGTAGCATTATTTATGATTAAACGAGCACATCAACATTATTCTAATAGGTTATGGGCTCACTACACCTTCAGGACAATCTAACCATTGGAAGGTAGCGTGGCAATTCTTTGTTAAGCTCGTTGTGGCACCAGTTGCAGCTGCAACAAACCCTAATCCAACTCTTTGGGCACCTTAAGTGAAGCGTTGGACCTAATTTTTGGGTATTCTAGTGCGTCCTAGCCTAGCGCACCCTCTGGTGCCCTCAACCAGTTAAAACATCAAGTTTGAGTTTTTGGGTTGAAGTCAAAGGTTGACCGGTCAAAGTCAAAGTCAAAGGTTGACTTTTGGTCAAAATTGATTTTTGTTGTCAAAGTTGAAATTTTAGGGTTTCTAGCTTGTTCTAATCATTCAACCTTTTTGGTTATGTTTCTAACCTCTTCTTGTCAAGATGGTGTCAAGTTTCAGATTAGAAGACAAGCTGAATGATGCTACAAATTTCAAAGGTATGCACTTGTATATGCTTTTCATGTTATATCATCCAGCAAAAGCATGAGTTTGTTTTGCAGGGAATGTACAAGAGACCTTGTCCAAGCAATGATCTTGGATTCAATACATTCAAAGGAACAAGCAGTGAAGACTCCAGGTTTGATTATTTAAAATTGATATGTCTCTCGCTGTTATGGCATTATTATGATCTTATGCTGCATCTTGATCTATTGAAGTTATGATCATTATACTAACCCCTTAATACTAGAGATACACTTGTTGATCTCCTCTCTAGGAGATATTCTTGTTCTTATGTAAATACTTATTGCTTACGAGATGAAGTTGATCTCCTTTAGGAGATGTTTTTGGTTACTGACCTAGACTCCAGGATATCTTCCATGGAGGATACCATGGAGATTTTGTTGTTCTTGTTTCTTGTTCCGGGCAGGTCATAAGAGATAAATCTGAGAGGGAGTGAGACTTAGAGGGAGTCAAAAGAAGCCAACATAGTTTCATGACACTTTGCAGAATGCAAATGGGGCATGCAGCAGACGGAAGCGTGGTCCGAGGATTCTCTCAGATAGAGGGAGTTGATTCTAGATTTTGAGATGAAGGATCTTGACCAGATTGAAAGCGTGGCTGACACCAGATGAGATCTTTAGTGAAGAGACTGAAGAGGTTTAGCATGATGGATAGGAAGTCCATGGCCACACCTGTGATGACACATATGAGGAAGTTGTGTGACGGGATAGACATTTTCTTTGCAGAGAACACCTTGTGCCAGTATATGGTTGAGCCATGACCGTATTATTGGGTTACAACACAACATGCAGGTACCTATGTTGTGGTACAAATAGATATGATTGATCTCCAATGATGAAGTATGGCTGTCGAGATATACAGTTTTTGGATTAGAAGTGCAGAAGACAGATCTAGCACCTGGGTTGCTACTTTAGCTTGGAATCTAGCAGGTTTCCAGACAAGCAGGGAAGCAAATATCTCTAGCACTCAGTCATATATCATAGCCAGTGATGCAAGATATGAAGCAGGGTGGCTTTTCCAAGGATCTTGCAGAACTTCATCAGAGACATGGTGCAGGAAGGAGCATTGAGGCTCCATCACTTATCCACAGATGAGCAGACAACTGACATTTGCACTAAGCCTCTGTTTGGGACAAGCTTGGCAAGAATGCAAATGTTTCCCTGGGGGAGTATTGATGATTGCAACATCGTACCAATATTCCAAGATTGATTAGACAGACTTGATCATGTGGTAATAGGCCCAGATGTGATCTTCGACGGACTGAAGATTCGAGTCGCTGCTAGATCTCCTATGTGTGAATTGCATTGGGCCTTGAAACTCTCACGAGTAGGTGAGTAGCCTTGATAAGCATCGTGCCGACTCTATCTCCATAGGAACTGGGTTGCAGACTAGGGGAGATAGGGAACATCTACATCTGGAGTAGATGTGCCCTGACGTAGTCTTCGATGGATTGAAGACTCGAGGTGCAATTCCACGTGTCCGATAACATTGAGTTGAATGCATTCACGGAGTGATTCTACAAGAGGATCACCATGAGGTGTTTGTGGCTCTGATGTGGTCATAATTCTTGTCATGGGACAAGAACGACCCGAGGTGCTAGACACACGTGTCCGATAACATCAAGCTAAATGCATTCACGGAGTGATCCTATGAGAGGATCAACTATGAGGTGAATGTGGCTCCGATGAGGTCATGATTCTTGTCATGGGCAAGAATGACCCGAGGTGCTAGACACATGGTGGTGGAGATGGATCATTAATATAGCTAAATGAGGCTCATGGATATTGTGATGATATGTTTTGATGCCAGATTGCTACCAATTGATGCTAATAGTGATGATGATACTCACAACATGGGTGTAGCCATGGGTGAGCACGTCATGCGAGTATAACCCATGACGATGATGGTGACACACACTACAAGGTGTAGCTCTAGTGTTCTCTAGCGGGTTGTGACCCTTAGACGAGATTGACAGGTCCACATGGGTGTAGCCATGTGTGCACTGTGACGTGATGATGCTACATGTAGAATGGTCTACAAGACTATGTGAGTCTTGCTCATACCACGTGAAGATGGATGGATGTGTTTGAGACCATTAATACCTCCCTAGCTAAGAGGTAGTGATGATATTATGGTAGTTGCAGGAGGTATTAACTTCCATATGTAACCTTTGACTAGAATAGAATATTCTTGAAGAAAGAGAAACCCTAAACAGATGTGTGAAAAGCCTGGAAGACAAGTCGGCTCAGCAAAATAAGTAATATCGAAGTATTATATGCAGAAAAGGACAGGTCGACCCTGCTTGAAGAGACAACTGTTCACCTGGCCAGATTAGTATAAATAGAGGACATCTTGGCTCATTTGTTGACTCACTCACACACTCTCAGTCACCCAGAAACAATGCACAAGTTTGGAGGAGCAGTAGCAGCTGCAGTTGTACGGTTTTCTCTTGTTTAGTCTTTTTGGTACTTTCTCTTGTGCGCTACCCTTGGAGAAGGTGCACTCTCTTGGTTATCTATTGCATGGTGTGTCTTCCTGGAATCATTCTTTCTGTCAAAGGTTAAGGTGCTTGGGGGTGGCTTTATGCCTATGGTTGGGTGACAATGGTGTATCATTGTCTTGTTGAGTTTTGTACCTTGGGAGGTGTTCCCCATGTGTTTTGTCCTCGTTAGCACATGTGGGAAGGTTTATAGCACTTTGTTCTAGTACTTTATGTCTATTTGTACTTTGACTTTGGATAAAGTACATTTGGTCACTTTTGGCAAAAGTGAACATTAAATTACCTTTTTGGTGATTTTGAGGAGACATGAGTAGACT
>WSFP011505604.1:0-13488 GCA_009831015.1 Picea engelmannii | reverse complement strand
CCCAAAGCCACTTGAGCGTAGCAGTAGGATTGCATACGTGGTTGAGCAACTTGGGTTTATTTCCAATATTTTGCAAAAAAGGAAACTAGCAACTAGTGTTCTATGAAAGCAAAGCTAAAACTTTGTAGTTGATTTTAGGACTTCAATTTAGTGATTGTGAGTTGATTTTATCTTTTTATGCAAAGCTAACACTAACAAATTAAGAAAAGACACGGGAAGCAACCCCGAAGCAAGAAATGGAAAAACACTTGTTTTCCCCCCAGGGGCAGGGGAAGCGACGAGAGGCGAGCTTTGTGGATCGCAAACTTTATTACAACTCTACACTACCTTTTTTTGGATGCACTTGATCTTTATAATGCGAGATCAAGGCTTACAATGTTTTTTTAAGTCAAAAAATGAACTATAGAGTTCCCAGCAACATCGGGGGGTTCTGAAAGAGGTTTAATCTTCGAAAATGGGGCGGAGCCTCCCCTTGTACCTGTTACTTCTGCGTGAAAACAACGAGTTATTAGCTCAAAAGATGGCCAAAAACACTTTGGGAAGTGTCTTTGGTCAACTCTAAAAAATACAAAATTTAACTAAGTAAATCCAGGCTAAAGCAAGTAAAATTAACTAAGGAGTGAGAGCTAGAAAGCTAGCCTCCTTAGGGTCTTTTGGACTGATTTAAATCATCAAGTAAAACACTTTATAATTGCAGAATAATAATTTGAAAGCTCACACAAATCTGCCTGTTACTAGCCTCAAAATTCTACTATTAAATAATGGCTAAAATAAGGCAAAAATGGATTAGATCTAGATGAAAGATAACGTTCTTTAAATCAAACTTTAGGTCTGATCTTAACAGCTACATGCAATAGATTTAGGACATAATTTATCTTTAACGAATCAAATACCTCCTTGCATGCAAACTAGTAACCAAAGGAAAACAGATTTTTAAAAGAGATTTTGCGTAAGAGAGAAAGATACAACTTGCTGAGAAAGAGGACTTGGGAAATGGAGTCTTAGAAGTTGTGAAGAGGAACTATGTTGCTTCTAGATCTTGGAGCTTGCGGAAAGTGTAACCAAACCCATCCACATCTCCAACCAAAAAGATGACTAATCCAAGAATACCTGCATCAACTTGTTAAATATTTGGAAACACCCACAAGAGATCTCATACAAAACATATTAGTTAACCGAAACCTTTATGAAATGACAAAGATTTTCAAGCAAATGAATTGTAGAATTTGCACATGCAACCAAGCTTACAAATTTAATCCTATGGAATAACAATATTCTTCTTAAGACAAACTTAACAAAGCAAATGCAATAGACTTAAAAGATATCACCTCGTGAGTGTAGCACCATCAACAATTAACATTCACACATTGAACACTCCTTCATAGACCTCCAAGGCCTTTTATTCAATCTCAATAGCAAAGTATGATACAATACAATGATAGCGTCTTCCCAAAGCTCCCACTAACTAAAGGAGAGGGGTCGACCTTCCTTTATACAACAAAGGGTGACAACTTCAAGGAAGATGCACATGGGAGAGGAGGAGTGGAGCATGAGTTAAGGGGAGATGCGCATGAGTGAGGTGGGAGATGAGTGGGGGATGTGGGAGGTGTAGTGGAGTGATGCAGGGGTATGTGGGAGTGGAGTAAAGTGTGAGGGCGAGTTGTGAACATTGGGATGTGCGCCCTCCCTTCTAAATGCGCCACACAAGCAAGTGGGGTTGAGTCCCTACATTGGGATCTCCTCCACGCCATGTCACTCCAGTGAAGTCGCCTCCCTCTCCAGAGAACTCGCCCAAGCTTCCAGTTGACTGGGGACAAAGAAAAAACATGTTTCCAACATGTTCCCCAGTTTTCCTAAAAAATAGGAAATTATTTAAATGACCCCTTTTCCGTATTTTTTGAGATAAATTCATTTTTTAGTGATAAAAATCATTTTTTTGCCTCGACAGAAGGGAAATAGGGGTTTAAATGGTACTTTGTCTTGGAAAACGAGCATAAATATGGCATCTGACAATCACTGATGCCATATTTTTACAATTTATTGACTTACAATTAAAAATTTCCGTTTTTGCGGGAAATCTATTATTTCACTAAAACATTAAAAAAAACCTATCAAACCTAGCCGCAAATTCCATATGACTCAATAGACATGATCTAGCATGAACTCATATACATTTAGACACTAGACATTGGTTATACCATGCCAAGGCCTAACCACCAACACATACTCCAGCTTTGGAGTTAGTGTCTGAGTAAAAAAACTTAGAAATTATTAATCACCCACTAAGGTAGGCAAAAAATAATTAACAAGTGAAAAAAAAACACTCTAGAGTACATTCTCGTGCCCAGGTCTTAGGTGGCTAGTAGTCTTTTACAATATTTCAAGCTCAAGTCATTTATTACAATGCCCTCGGAGGGATGGAAATGCGGAAAAAGTGGTCTTTTGAAAGACGTGCTGAACTTGTGAACTCTGACTTCTGAGCATCTGTCTGCTCAGTCTTTGGCGGCTCATCTTCAAATTCAGCTAGTGCGACTTGGTGATAACAGTATGCACTAATACCATGTTGATTTTCCAACGGATTCAACCCTTGATATGGGCTAATACCATGTTGATCTTTTACCACTCTACTGAACACTCGACAGTTAGCTCAAAATAAAATCACTTTATCTACTAAAAGCACAACTGAGTAATCAACTAAACATGCAACATAAACCTAAACAAGGAAACCAAATCAAGCACATATAAACACTAATATTTTCGGGTATAAACCCCTGGAAAACCCCGAAGGGAAAACCAGTCCAATGATGTTTTTATTAAGGTCAAATCAGGGCTCCTGTAATAGGGAAAATGGCCCATTGAGAGAATTATACACTGCAGACAAACCTGGCAATTCATGTGCTGCTGTACGACCCTGTATCGGCACGCTTCTCGAGGCATACACTATTCCACCGACTGTGAACCATGTATATACGCAATTGTCTACACTGTGAATCACGTATATGTACGGGAAACCCGTATGACAAGCTCCGTACGATCCTATACTTCCCTGTGGCCTTTGTCGACTGAAGTCTGAAACCCACCTGCGATTACCTTTGCTCTCTCTCCTCCTTGACCTGTATGACCTCTAGATGGAGGTCCTTCTCCACTTATCCAAGATCTTGAATCACGGTCCTTTGTGATCCAACCCTCTGATCAACACTTGTATGAAATCTCTTCACCCAACCTATGAGATCTCCTCACTCTAGTGTAAGCAAAAGTCCTTTGCTCCTACACTCCTCACACTAGCAAAAGTCCTTCTATGCTATCCTCGACCTTGGCATCTCACCAAAAGTCTCAACCTTGATCTCTCACCAAAGTCTCTCACAAGTGTATCTCACACAAGTTACGACTGTGTTGAATCCCTCAACACAAGTCTCTCGATCTCGACCTCTTGTCAAAATTGATTTCTCCTTTACCCTAGCCTTGCTTTTATAATCAGGAGTTACAATCTATTTTTAATCTCTAAACTGATCTATGGTTGAGATTACTTCTCACATTCAATTAAGATTTAGATTACATGCTGCATGATCAACATGTTCCTTTAATAACTCAATTACTAATCAAAACACATTTACTTTAATTAATTCCTTTTAACTAAAGTAAATTCACACTGGGCTTTCAATGACTTCCATATGCTAGACATAAGTAAATGCAGAAGTACCTTTTTGAAGGAAAGCCAGATCTCAAATTCATAGCAGATTCATAACCAACAGTGGGAAATCGAAGGATGGATTTTTTAGGGAAACAGTCGTACTGAGGCAGAACTAAGTTTTTGTAGGTGTACAGAGGCATACACAATTCACAGAAGACACAATCGCGTACATACACGATTTGCAGTGTGTCGAATCATGTATATACACGATTTGTAGTGTTCACAGTGGCGTATAAGCCGTACAGGTCAGCATCGGGGCAGTTTTCTAGTAGCAAGTTATTTCCAGGGCAGTTTATCAGGTCTTAGAGATGGCAACAACATCGTTGAGAGTTGAAGACAGATTGGATGGAGCATCCAACTTCCTATCTTTGAAAGCAAGAGTGACTTTGGCGTTGAAGGAGTATGACCTTTGGGAGTTAGTGGATGAAGCAGTTACTCCACCGACAAATTCGAGAACTTTAGATGCTCACAACAAGAAGGAGATCAAAGCAGAAAGGGTCCTCCTAGATTCAGTGAAGGATCATCTAATCCCTCACCTAAATGAGAAGAAGACGACCAAAGAGATGTTTGATGCCCTGGTAAGTTTATTCCAGATCAAGAACATGAATAGGAAGATGATCTTAAGGAATAAACTCAGATCGGTTCAGATGTCTAGATCAGATAATGTTGCCAGCTATCTCATGAGGATCACACAGGTACATGATCAACTTGCAACCACAGGGGAGAAAACTGAGGATGCAGAGCTCGTGAATGTGGCACTGAATGGTCTTCCCAAGTCACGAGAACCATTTATCAAGGGAGTTTGCGCTTGGGAAAATATCCCCGATTGGCAGAGACTTGGGGATGATTGCATCCGAGAAGAGACTCAGGAGGAGTCTAAGAGCGACAAGTAGGAAGATGAAGAGGAGGAGAACCTGACCCTTGTTAGTAAGACAAGGAAGGGAAAAGGAAAGGGTTCCAACAAGCAGGGTCATAGTGAGGAGTGAACCTCATATCTAGGAAAGAAGCACTTGGGTAAAATCAAGTACTTCACGTACCACAAGTTTGGGTACTATGCATCACAGTGTGCAAAGAAGAAGGGTAATAGAAAGACACATACAACTGCATCAATAGACGCAACTTGACGAGTTTGCCGTGAAATTTGAGAAGGATTGCTCAATGGTATCTTGCCTTTCTACTAGCACAACAGTGAGGAGTGCTTGGTTCTTGGACAGTGGTGCATCTTGTCGTATGATGGAAGCACGAGAGCTATTTAGCAGTCTGACGGAGAGGGAGTCGAAGGTTCATGTGGAGCATGGTGATGATCCCAAGTAAGCAATAAAGGGAGAGGGAAAAGTTACGTTCCAGCTTGATTTAGGAGGTTCGTTCGATGCCCATGATGTGCTTTACGTACCAGGTTAGAAGAAGAATTTGCTTTCAACCTTAGCTATGGAGGATCGGGGTTTTGCTGTTACTTTTCAGAGAGGGCAGGTACTCATACGTCCAGAAACAACTATTCCAGATAACATAATTTTCGTTGGGGTCAGATAAGGCACCTTATACAGTTTGCAGGGCAAGCCTGTTCAGGCTTTGGTACATGACATTGACAACCTATGTGAGTTGTGGCACAAGGGGGTTGGGACACCTACACTACATGGAATTGCCGATTCTAATGGGGATTGTTACAGGTCTTTCAAAGTTCAGGATTGTGCAACAGGGAGTGTGTAGATGGTGTGCACTTGGCAAGAATGCCAAAGGTTGCTTTTCCTAGCAGCGAGAGTAGGTCCAAGGGGATCTTGGATCTTATTCACTCAGATGTGAGTGGGAAGATGTCAACAACATCATTATAGGGATCGTCATACTATGTGACATTTATTGATGATTTTTCCAAGAAAACCGAGATCTTCTTTATGAAGACCAAGGATGAGGTCTTCAGTCGGTTTTGGGAGTTTTGGGCTCAGATAGAGAATCAGACAGGTAAGAAGATCAAGGTCTTGAGGTCGGATAATGGGGGAGAGTACACCTCTAATAACTTCAAGTATTTCTGCAAGAAGGCAGGGATCAAGAGGGAGCTAACAGTCTCATACAACCCTCAACAAAATGGGGTTGCGAAGAGAAAGAATCGATCCATCATCAGTTCTACCATGGCTATGATACATGATTAGGAGTTTCCCATGCTTATGTGGGCAGAGGCATGTAATAGGACGATGTATATGCAGAACAAGAGTCCTCATAGGATATTGGAGGACAAGACTCCGGAGGAGGCATTCTCAGGGGTGAAGCTAGAGATAGGACATTTGAGGATCTTTGGTTGTCTAGTTTACATCCATGTGCCTGTGGAGAAGAGGACGAAGCTGGAGCCTTCAGGATAGAAGGGTATATTTGTGAGGTACAACGAGACCTCAAAGGCTTATGGGATCTTTATTCCAGCGCAGAGGAAGATAGTTGTAAGCAGAGATGTGAAGTTCGAGGATAACTTAGCATCTAAGAGTACTGAGGAGTCATCAACAGTGACAGAGGACAAGGAGCAACAGGCTCTGAAGGATGAGCAACAATCAACATTTCAGACTTAAGGTGGAGCAGAGGAGTTAGCCCCTTCCAGCCTTGTCATGAGACCCAGGTGGCTAGTACAGACATTGAGGGATGCTGGAGAGGCTCCTAGGAGTATGGTTAGAGAGCGCAGGCCTCCGAAGAAGTTTCTGAACTATATGACACTTATGAGTAGCATCATTGATGCCGAGCCTTCCAGTTTTGAGGAAGCAACAAATTAGCAGGTATGGCGAGATACCATGGTAGAGGAGTACACCTTTATTAAGAATGATGTTTGGGACATAGTGCGAAGATCGAAGGGGAATTCACTGGCGAGTTTCAGGTGGCTCTACAAGATCAAGCATGCTGCAGATAGTAGCATAGAGAAGTTCAAGGCGAGGTTTGTGGCGAGAGGGTTCTCCCAGAAAGAGGGAGTAGACTACGAGGAGACATTTGCTCCAGTTGCCAGGTATGCTTCTATTCGAGTTGTTATTTCTATTGCTTTAGTTATGAAGTGGAGGATACATTAGATGGATGTGAAAACAACATTCCTCAACGAGATCATTGAGGAGGAAGTATACTTAGAGCATCCTCAGGGCTTTGAGGTACGTGGGAGGGAGTCTCATGTGTGTAGGCTTAAGAAAGCCTTGTACGAACTCAAACAGGCACCTAGGGTGTGGTATTCCAGTATTGATGGATACTTGCAGAGTATGGGCTTTACCAAGAGTGAGGTGGATCGTAACTTGTACTTCATACTTGTTGGAGAGGATCCTCTCTTCTTGGTTATGTACGTTGATGATCTATTTCTCACAGGTGTAGAGGAGCTTATTGCAGGGTGCAAAGCAGATTTGGCTAGTGAGTTCGAGAGGAAGGACATTGGCTTGCTGCATTATTTCTTGGGGTTAGAGGTATGGCATGTATTGAGAGAGATCTTCCTTGGACAAGGGAAGTATGCAGTAAAGATCTTGAGGAGATTCTGGATGGAGGACTATGAATCGATGGCTACACCTATGATTACCAATCTAAAGAAGATTGACACTTCAAATTTAGAGTTGGTGGATCCCAAGATATACATGAAGCTTGAAGGGCCCTTGATGGATTTGGTCAACACCAGGCTAAATATTTGTTTTGCTATGAACACCTTGAGTCAGTTCATGGTAGAGCCAAGGCAGGTGCATTGGATTGCAAGAAAGCACGTGCTCATGTACTTGAGAGGTACAGTGGAATATGGATTGAGATATCTTAGAGGAGATGGAGTAGAGGTGCATGGATATACATACTCGGATTGGGCAGGTAGTGCAGTAGACAGAAAGAGCACCTCAGGGTGTTGCTTCAGCTTCGGATCAACAATGATTACTTGGTTCAACAGGAAGCATACTTCTGTAGCAGTCAGTTCAATAGAGGCAGAGTATATGGCAACGAGTATGGCTAGCTGTGAAGCCATTTAGCTTCGCAAATTGCTTACAGGTTTATTTGGTCAGTTGTTGGAGCCTATGGTGATATTCTGCGATAATCAGAGTTGTATCAAACTCTCTGAGAATCCAGTATTCCATGACAGGTCCAGGCATATTGAGATTAGATATCACTTCATTCGGGATAGGATCCAGAAAGGAACAGTGAAGCTTCAATATATTTCCACAGATGAGAAGGTTGCAAATATTTTGATCAAGCCCTTGGAGAAAGGGAAGTTTGTGTTCTTTAGAAACAGACTTGGAGTGGTGCAAAATACCTTCCTTGCTAAGAGGGAGTGTTGATGTTAGTGGCAGTGTTAGTCCCTAAACCTGTTTCTACCTTTTTGTTCCTAAAATTTAGTCTATCCAATCATAAGCCTTTTTCTAAGCCCAATTTGCCTTTGTTTGCTGCACATTTTATCTTTACTGTTCATTTTTGGTGTGATTTCCTTTGCTTAAATTCATCTTCATTTGCTTTTTATAAGGTATGTTTAGAAATATTTGCATAAAATGAGATGTGTCACATCATGTTTGTTTCGTTTACGTTTCCAATTAAAGGTATTTTCCCAAGATCTAAAGGATAAATGGGTTCGCTGCAAGAATGATGTTGTTCTTGTAGCACACAAAAACATCATTGTTATAGGTGCGTTCAAGATTCGGAGATCGTGACAACGTATTTGAAATCATGCAGGAGTATCGTGCAAATGGTTGTTATATTTCATCATGCCATATTTTAAATGATTGTTATCCTTGGAACGATTGATTGAATACAAGCTTATATCTGTTTGTACCTTTATCAAGTTCAGGTGTCGGGTTATTATCTAAACCATTCAAAGTCATCACTGAGAAAATTTAACAAGTTTTTGTTAAAGAGGAGATAATGCAAATGAGGAGAAACGCTTAGATTATTATCATTAACAACCAAAACCCTTCTATGTTGGTCATTCTATGCAGGGCTTTTTTTTTATTAGTCCCATTTGCAGAAAAAAAGGAACCCTAATTCTTGCAGAGACAAACAGAGTTCGTGATTAGCAGTATGTCGCCCAACAAAGGTGGTCAACTTCTCCGTTTATAACCAGAGGGAATTGAGTTGTTGTAAGATTTTCCAAAAATCGGGGCCTATCCAAAATGCTAGTAAAGGTTTCATTATTTTGTTACAGGGACTTCAGAGTTCTAGTAGAAATTTGAGTTGACCATATCTTTCAAACCGTGCATCCATTCTTTGTGAAATTTGGAGGGGACATGGATTAGAGTAAGATGAACAAACCCAGTGAATTCCAAGTCAAAATAATCTATATTTCTTGGGAAATAAGCCACTGTCACCTACAACCATTTTATGTTTTTCTCGAAAACCGTGAACTGGGTTTATCTAAAAATTGGTGTGCAGAAGCATCATGATGATATTTATACGCTGGCCAAAAATCAGCTCGACCCAGTTTGCATTTGGGAGAAAAATGGTAATGAAAAACTACAAGTAATCTTGTAGCGTCCTTAGTTTTGAAATAGAGGTATTTTGTAAGAAGGAAAAGGATGAAGAAGTTTAAAGATTTTGATTGAAGTACAAGTTTTGCCAATCCAAGTTACACTGCAAAAAGATTGTTATTTTCACTGATCCCCTGTTTTGGAGACTGTAAAGCTGCTACAAGAAGTCTAAAATTCCCTTTTATGTGATAAGTCCCAGATTAGCAACTGCAACAAACCAAATCAAGCTGAACATTGAAGAGGTTACTTCTCCCACATATTTTGCCTCGAGATAGGTTATTTTTGGTCTCATTTTTGTTATCATTTATGATATTTCAAAAGTCAAATATTTGATCCTTAGAATGTGAAATTTGATCTAGAATCTAGGATCTATTATTCGCTCAAGTTCAATGTAAGTAAGTTATAGTTGCCATTTAATAGGGAATCATATCATTATGCAATTGTAACTAAAACTATGTTTTCGGATTTGAGATCCAAATTTGAACCTACTCTTTATGTATAAAAAGGGAATTAGATGAGAGAGTGAAGGGAGTTCATATTTTGTGGTATTCAAGGAACTTATTGATAAAAAATTGTAAAGTTGGAATCTGCAACATTTTGCACGCAATTGAAAAACATTCGGATGGTTAGACTATCTTCTTCTATGTCTTTTATTTCTTCTGTCTTATTTGATTGCATCTGAAACTTTTTGCAAAGCATTGGTTTATCCTATTATGTCTTGAATTTCAATAAAAAAAATTTGCTGTTAAAATCATCTTTTTAGGAGGTATGATTCTTTCATGTTTCAAAATATTATTTGGAAATTTTAAATTTTTTCTTTACATCTAAACAGATTGTAACTTGTAGTTTCTCTTTCATCAACCTTTACTTTATTCATGTAACTAGACAGAATGAATGCCTTTTACTAAGTTGAATGTTGTGGAAACTTGATTCAAAAGTGTAACTTGATCAATTGTTGTCTGACCTACCCTCTACCTGATCCACAAACCAATCTATAAACTCAATTTGATTTATGAATATAAACTATTACAATCAAGATGTGCTAGGCATGCCCTCCCAACAGTTAGAGAGCATATTCTAGCATTAACAAGTAGCATTGGACATGTATTTCCGCATAGGTCTCAAGTGAGTGTGAGAAGTAATCTCAACCATAGATCACTTTTGAGATTAGAAATAGATTATAATTCAAGCAAGGCTAGGGTGAAGGAGAAAGACACTTGACAGACTCAAGGAGACTTGATATTTGAGAGCTTGGATCAAGGACTTTGATTCAAGGAGATCTTGGATAGGGAAGGAGAAGGAATTCCATCTACAGATTAGGTCAAGGAGAAGAGAGAACAGAGGCTTACGCGGGTGGGTTTCAGTCTTAGGAAGCCACAGGAGTGTGTCGGATCGTACGAAACTTTTCGTACAAGTTTTCTGTATGTATATGTAGTTGATAGTGTAGACAATCGCGTATATACATGATTCACAAGAAGGCGAAACACGTATGCCTCGAAAAGCATGCCAAAACTTGTCGTACAATAGGTCAGACCTTGCTAGGTTAGTCTGTAGTTGTATTTCTATCAGTGGGCCATTATCCCTGTTAAGAGAGCCCTGATTTTAGCATAATAAAATCATTCTCAACACTGGTTTTCCCTTCGGGGTTTTTCCAGGGGTTTATACTCGAAAATTTTGGTGTTCTTATGTGTTTGATTTGGTTTCCTTATTTATCAAGTTTCGTTGTAACCCTCATAGAGGTGTAGCCCTCAAGTTGAATTCTTGAGTTCCTAGATTCCACCTCCTTGAAGTCTCGAATTATGAATCTCTTTACTTATTAGACAACCATCCATATTGAGAAACAACCAGAATGCTCCATTTCGCTGTCTCATGATCCTCGTAAGGGTATAATTCTCAAGATCCACAAACTCTTGAACTATCTGGGCAACCATCCAGGCTGAGCTTTATCTACATTAGATCCTTTCCTATATAGAAAGCATGAGCTTCTTAAAATGCGTAAAGTACCATTTCTTTAGTAGGGTCATCACCATTGTCTGCATTCGATGGATCTTCAACAATGACTACATTAGCTACATGTGGTTTGTCCTTGAGCTTTCCCTTGAGAACGACATTGGCTTGAAACCTACAGTTCCAGGTTGTGTGACACATTTTCTTTCAATAATAACATTCCATCTCCCGCTTCTCTTTAGTTGATTTGCTATGATTGTATCTTGACTCTTGAGTATAATGTAGCCTTAGGTTGAGGATCATCTTTTGTATTGCTTGCAATGGTTCTCTTTTCTTTAGCTAAGAGAGCACAAATCATGTCATCCAGAGTTTGTGAAGACATTTGACTAAGAGTGAAAATAACATTGTTGTATTTTGAAGACACACTGTATAAGAAGATGGCTTTGGCATCTTCTTCCTCCACCGTACCTTTGGCTTCTGTTAGCTGTCCGATGAGAGATCTCAAATTGCTTATGTGGTTAGACATAGTAGCTTTGTCAAACATCTTGAATCTGAACGACTAGAGAGAAAACATTGCATTCATCGCTTTTGCTCCAAATAGTGAATTGAGATTATCCCAAATTACTTTGGATGATTTTTCCAAATTTATATGATGGAATTTTGAATCTAAGAGTGCAAGGCCAATAATAGCTTTGGCTTTACCATCTCTGCTCTGCCATTCCAACAATTTATTTGGATTTGTAGGTGATTTCTCAATCCCTTTTACTATTCCCCATAGGTTCTTGTTCATTAGTTGCATTAGGATTTTCATTTTTGAGATGTGGAAATTGAAACCAGAGTCTTTCTGCCATGGGATTTCCATGCTCAACGTCCTAATCAAAAAAAGAAAAAGTCAAACTACTCTTTTGCTTGATTTGAAAACTGAAATTTGTAAGCGATTTTTTTTCGAATTGGAAATGTCGAACATAAATTAACTGATATAACTCCCAATGTTTAGAATTGCTCCCTCTGAAACTAGAAATTATGATAAGAGAAATAACGATTTTCTATGTTGTATATACTTCTAAGACGATTTGTACAAAAGGTTGGTTGGATCATATGACATGATTGAGAAATGACTATACAATTGGTATTGGGTTGTATGATGACTGAATGACAACTGTACAATTTCTATGGCAAGTTTGACAGTGGCTAACTATTACTTGATGACTTAATACAAATTGTGGTGGTTGGCTTTGTTGATCATTACAATTGCGTGAGACATCCTCCAGGACACAAACTTGAGAGAGAGCCCCTGAGATGGGTGTGTGGTTGCTATCTGACGTTGTGCTAGCCTCCTCCTTACAATGAGTTGAGAAGAACTCTAGATGATTCTCCTGTGTAACGCAGTGAGAAAGAAGATCTGCCGAGTTAGAAGTGCCTGTGGCTGAGCACAGGTGAACGTGTGAATTCCCATGAGCTGGGTGCACGTTATGAGACAGAGATGAAAACGATGTATTAGCCTCCTCTGAGCAGAGAGTTGAGATGATGAATTCCAGATGAATCTCCTGTGTAATGCAGTGGGAAAGAAGATCTGTCGAGTTGGACGTGCCTATGGATGAGCACAAGTGAATGTGATCCTAGTGGCTGAGCATTAGTGAGTGTGGTTCTCCTGTGAGACGCAGTGAGATAGAGATATGGACATCTCTATTGATGTGCCCCTAGTGGCTGAGCACTAGTGGGTGTATGAGATCCCTTGCTATATTGTTCAAGAGTCAGACTTGTTGATTTTTCAATAGACAAGGTTAAGCATGAAGCTCATTCCATTTTAGCATTTAACTTAACCATAACCAATAATGTTGTAGCAACCAAGATCACAAGAAGAAACACCATGCACAAGAACATACGAAGTATCCTGGGAAACCCTTCTCAACAAGGGAAGAAAACCCAGCCAAATCCTTTGCTATATTTTTCAAGAGAAAGACCTTCACCACCAAGAAAACCTAGCACACAAGAGGGTGCTTGCAAACCCTAGAAGACTAGCGCCCAAGAGAGGTGCGCACTTTTCCCAAGAAGATGTACTTGCTGAAATTTCCATACTCACACAAAAGATATGTTTCCTCAATGGGGAATTTACCTTTACTTAGTGTCTATTGGCACACCAGGGTCGACCTCTCTACCTCATAATATAATTAATATTAACCAGATTAATTATCTTTTACATTAATTATCAATTACATTAAGGTGGGGCTGACCCGTACCCTTTACATTACAATTAGGGTTACATGCAGGTTTGACTCTTGAACAATATAGCAAGGGATCTAATACACCCACTAGTGCTCAGCCACTTGGGGCACATCCATAGGGATGTCCATATCTCTATCTCACTGCATTACACAGGAGAACCACTCTCACTAGTGCTCAACCACT
>WSFP011505603.1:0-13488 GCA_009831015.1 Picea engelmannii | reverse complement strand
AGGACGAAGAATGTTTTTACTATCCACATAACTTGGATTTTCGAGGGCGTGCTTACCCAATGCATCTATATTTAAATCATCTAGGTTCAGACGTGTGTCGAGGACTTCTAGAATTTGTTGAGGGTCGACCATTAGGAAAGACACAACTTTATTGGCTTAAGATACATTTGGCCAACTTATATGGTGGTGGTATAGACAAATATTCTTTTGAGGGCCGACTAACATTTGTTATCGAAAAATGATATGAAAAATGACTGTGATGTACAGTCGCTTAATATATCTACTACACAGATTAACTGTGTATATGACAGTTAACATTGGTTGTTATTTGAAACTAGATGGATTAGTTGTGTATATAACAGTAACATTAGTTGTTATTTGAAACTAAACTTGGAATATATATGTGTTGTATATCTGCAGGCCAAATCTGCTATAGTTGTTGAAGTATTTACATTTGTCTTTTTTCGCCCCTTGTTCTGATCGAGTATTGGGATATTGAATTTTACATGGTTTGGCATTTTCAAATGTCTTGGCATGAGATATTATGAGCTTTATATCTGGAGTCCAAATCTGTTATGGTTGTTTCGAATTGCTACAATTTGCATTCTATGAATTTTCTCTTCTGCTCAATGTATATATATAGAACACTTGCATGCTATGTGTGAATTTGTTGTGCTAGACAAAGGATACAAAGCAATACCTGCAATGACTTCAAGTTGTATTATTGATGATATAATTGTTTGCTAAATGTCAAACAAATTGTTAGAGGTTTCAATGAAGGCTATGGAATTTTTGTTGCTCAACTATCTCATTGGTATATAGGATCTTGTATTGGATGGCACTTGTTTCGACATACCCAAGAAAGTACAGTATTATTTTGATCCTATCTAAAAAAAAGGACTTACTCTCTAGTATATTTTTGCAGTCTTATTACGCATGATTTCACTTGAGATTTTGGACTTTAGCTCAACAATTGCGAGTTCATGTGATAACACACCCGAGACATATCCTAGTGATCCTAAACCTCATTAGACAAGACCCCCTTTACCATTAGAATATAGTCCTCCTCCTCAACCAACCTTTCCTAAGACCGATGATATAGATTTAAATATTGATATGGCTAGTATCTTAGCAAAGGTTAATGTACCTGTCCCTCTTAGTATTGATATTGCATTTTTTTTTTAAATATCTACAACATAGTCGCTAGTGCGACATCTTGGAGTGTCGCTCCCATAGCAACCACGTTAAAGATGATACCTCTTAACGTCTCTCTTCCCACGTTCTTAACGTCTCTCTTTCCACCTCCAACATTTTCGCTCCCATAGCAACCACGTCGGAGCTAGTAACTCCTAGCCGTCGCTGTTGCCACCTGATGGACATCGTTCTTGCGACGTCCAAGAGTGTCACTCCCATAGAAACCACATCAGAGATAATGCCTTGTCTCGTCGGTCTTGCCACCTTCAGAACATCTCTCTTGCCACCTTTGAAACGTCTCTTTTGCCACCTTTGAAACGTCTCTCTTGCCACGTTTGAAACGTATCACTTGCCACGTTTGAAATGTTGTTCTTGCCACCTTTGAAGCGTCTCTTGCCACATCTGAAATGTCTCACTTGCGACATTTGGAACGTCTCACTTGCCACGTTTGCAACATCTCAATTGCCATGTTTGAAACATCAGTCTTGCCACGTTTTCCACGTCTCACTTGCCACGTTTGCAACATCTCAATTACCACGTTTGAAACATTGGTCTTGCCATGTTTGCAAGGTCTCTCTTGCCACGTTTGAAACGTCAGTCTTGCCACGTTTGCAACGTCTCTCTTGCCACGTTTGAAACGTCGCAATATAGACGAAAACGTGGTCGTCGGAAAAACGACGTCATGTGAAACGACATTTGAGGTGGTCTGAGGTTTGTCGGTCTTCCGACAATAGAAAGTGGCAATTGCATCGAACGCGCCGTCGAAATTTGACCCAAATGCAGTAGTGCGTGGCGTTGAAACATGGCGTGGGTACACTAGCCAAAGAGACTAGTAATTTCAATATGTAGGTGGAGTATTCGCAAAGCCCATAGTTTAGGCATACTTCGATAACCAATTTCAATAGAGAGGTCAAACCCAAAAACAGAACCATGACAAAGAAGGATCCACTGCAATATTTACTCAACAATTCCAATAAACAATTACACACAACAAGAAAAGCCTCGGAATAACTATCACAGGAAACCAAAGATGCTACCATAAACATAGTTCCAAAAAATCATAACATCTTTAGAGTCACATAGACCATGAGAAACCAAAGCCAACATTTGATTCAAGGGTAGAGTAACTCTCATGGATGGAAAAGTAATAAAACCCATACCTATAAAGTGTTTCACAAGGAGAAAACCCAAGACTATATACTTCCTCCATGACCGGGCAAGGCAGAGTAGCAGCAACAATGAGAGCCAAAAATGCAAGAATGACTAGGGTGATGGGCTTGAGGGGAGTTTGAGTGACGTGCATTTATTGCATGTTGCTTCTCCCTTCATATCCTCATTCAATTATTAGTACAAGCCAATACTACTAGCCAACTCACCATAACACTACATTCAAACCATTAATCAACCAAATATTCAAACTTTCAATGTTACTTTTGCAAAGTGCGCGATAGTTCCAAGTGTGCCACCCCTTGACAATATCAGATTTCTTCAAATGAAAACTTGCTAGGAAAAAAACCCAATGTGCAACTCATACAATGCACATAGCCCTAATATCAAGGGTCGATATCTCCCAAACTCTTTCCATGAATAATACAATATCAAAAGAAAAACTGGATTATAATTCTTTCATCCACAAGGCAACATAATCATATTTCATGACAGACCATCATAACCATTTAGCTCCATGTTTTAATCACCAACCACCACATATTACCATAAACATTTTAAACCATGATTTGAAGCAAATGATCTGTAGAAAAATGTGTGGCTACCATCACATAGAAAAACAAAATATAAGTGCTTCTTATCCATCATAGTGTCATAAGTTAAGCAAGGGGGTCCCACCTACTAGTATATTATTAATATAGTTAAATAATAAATCTTGGTAATCATTTTTGAGCATAGTATTCATCGTTTCCCTTTCAAGTGTCAACAAACTGGCGAATCCATAGGGAAATCTGTTTCCAACAGATTAATAACTCAGAATGTCAGGTTTTGCAGACCAGGTGAATCGTAGATCAAAGAATTATTTACCAGAATGATTATGCAATAGGGGAAGTGAGCAATTTAATAGAAAAAAATGATCTGGGACTTTGGGAATAGCTCATTAAAAGTGTTACGTATGAGGCGTTTGTTCCTGTATTCATAAAATTTGATTGGTCATAGTGAAATTGTTTCTTGTTTACGGAGAAATTTGTTTTTTGTTCTCTTCTTGAATCTTAGAGTGGAGGGAAGAAAGGGATAGAGAAAAATAGAGATGAAAATCTAATTATCTATCTAATAGTAGTACTGGAAGCAAAAAAAAATTCAAGTGATGTCTACAAGGGGGACATCATGAAATTTTTGTAACTTGATTTTTATTCATCAACAATACTTACAGAATAGCATCGCTGTGGAAAAACTAATCCAAATTTTATTTAGGATAAACAAAAAGAAAAACAATAAAAGAAAAGTAGCAAAAATGAAACACCGGGAAATGAAAAAAAGAAAAGAAAAATCAAAATAGTGAAACAAAAAACTATAATACAATAGTGACTTCCATGCAACGTTCATCTTTCAAACTGGTTCCACATAGTGCTTCAAGTGGGAACTGTTGGTACTATAGGAAAATAATCACTCTTCCAAGTCTTTTAGAAGATAAGAATTTGCGCCCAATACAAAAGAGATTTAAAAAGGACCCAACCATAATTTTTGAAACTTTGAATGTCTTCCTCTTTTAGGATGAGTTGAATCCCAAAACAATACTTTCTCATTAACTTTAAACCTGACATCTTTTGCGCTTTTGTTGAAATATTTCTTCACATTTTTTGGTCGTCTCTTTATGTTTTCCAAGACAAACATTCTTTGTTCCTCTAAATCTAACAATGCATTTATCCTTTGAGGTACATTAGAAGAATTTAATTCTTCGATCTGTAGCATTAGTCGTAGAGAAGAAAGTTCTAGTTCAGTAGGAAAAATAGCTTTTTAACCATAAACAAGCTTAAAGGGAGTGCAACCTGTGCTTACCTTGGTAGTAGTGAAATCTTCCCAAAGGGCACAAGTGAGGAGGGTGTTCCATTGATGAGACTTATCTTCAATGATCCTCTTTATGATCCTAACCAAATTTTTATTAGTAGACTTGACTTATCCATTTCCTTGAGGGTAATAGGATGATGAGGTGAAATGTTTGACTCCCAACTTAGCTAAAAACTAAGCCAACTTAGTAGAAATGAAAGCATGATCATTTTCTGTAATAATTTCTAAAGGAATACCAAATCTGGAGAAAATGTTAGTTTCAAGGAAAGAAACTACCTATTCATCTTGTGAGTGTTTAAGTGGGACTAATTCAGTCCATTTAGTGAAATAATTGGTGGCTATCATGATAAAAACTGGCCCTGCTGAAGATGGAGGGTTAATAGTACTGATAAAGTCCAGACCCCATTTTGAAAAAGGAAAATTAGGGAGGACAGGTTGCAAAGTCATGACAAAGATACATTCTTTCCCAATGAATTTTTGGCACTTGTCACAAGATCTTGAAAAGTTATAAGAATCTTGAAAAATTGAGGGCCAATAATAACCTTTTCTGATGATTTTAAAAGCAGTTGTTTTAGCAGAAAAGTGACCACCTATGTGAATAACAAAATCTGAAGATCCATGAGTTTCATGTGACAATTTCTATGCTTCCTTACTATTTACACATAGAAGTAATATGCCATTGGCAGACCTTCTGAACAAAAAGTCTCCTAAAATAATATATCTGGAAGATTCAAGACAAATCCTTCTCCTTTGATGAGTATATAAATCGTCTGGGCATTTCTGATATTGCAAGTAATACACTATATTTATATACCAGGGATGTTTATCTATCAGAAGGGTTTGACTCTGATTGTAAAATAGTGTTGAAAGAGGATTATCTTGTTCATCAATTACTTCACTTGCTTCAACATGTTGAGCTAAGTGAAGGGCTAAGTCTTGTCCCTTAATGTTTTTCGAAGTCATGATGGTTAAATCATGCTCGTGGATCTTGGAAAGCCAATGTGAAAGATTCCCTGAAAGATAATTCTGTGAAAGCAAAAACTTGACAATAGGTAAATGATCTTTTACCTATGTGCTTTCCTAGAATAAAGTGGAAAACTTTCTCCACATCTTTGAGAAGAGAAAAAACATGTTTTTCGATATAAGAATACTTGAATTCATCATCTGATAATATTTGACTCATGTAAGCTACTGGTTTTTTGTTATAATGGTCATCACATTGTAAGAGAATAACAAAAATTGTTTCCTCGGTGGCATTAGTATATATGATAAAATCTTTCTCAAAGTCCGGTTTCGCCAAAACCAGTGTAGAAACTGATTGCTTTCTTAATCCTTACAAAATCATTTTTGACATCTTCGGTCCAAGAAAAGGAGCGATCTAGCTTTTTAATATTGTGAATTGTTTTGACCATTAAAGAAAAATTAGAAACAAATTGATGGACAAAGTTGATAATGCCCATAAAGGCTTGAACTTCCTTTTTGGAAGCGGGGGTAGGAAGGTTCATAATAGCAGCGATCCTTTTGGGATCTATTCTTATTCTTGAATTAGAAACAATATGTCCAAGGAGCTTTCCCTTGGTAAAGCCAAAGATATATTTATAAGGATTTAAAGAAATACTGAACTTTCTGCATCGCATAAGAAATTTTCTTAGATGACCAAAATGATCCAACTAGTTCTTTGAATAAATAGTCAAGTCATCAAGATAAACATAGATAATCTTACCGATCCAATTGTCAAAAGTTATCTGCATAGCTCTTTGGAAAGTGGAACCTACATTAGGTAAGCCAAAAGGCATGTGTTCATAAGAAAATTTTCCCCAATGTGTAGTGAGAGTGGTTTTGTACTTATCAGACCTTTTTAACTTGATCTGATTATAACCAAGGAAACCATCAAGTAAGGACATCATTTGTGACCCTGCAAATTGCTGCAAAATTATTTCCATGATAGGGAAAGGAAAATGGTATTTTATGGTCATTCTATTCAACACGTAGAAATCAATGCACACTCGGATCTGACCAGTTGTCTTCCAAATGGGGACCAAATTGGGAACCCACTCTGAATACTTAACCGGGAAAATTATACCAGCTTTCAAAAAATTTCCAACTCCTTCCTAATAGTATCTTCAAGTGTGGGGTTAATGGGTCTTTGTTTTTTACCAACTAGTTATATCCCCTCCTTGATAAGAATGGCATGTTGTATGAGAGTATAATCAAAACCAAGAAGATCCTCATATGACCAAGAAAAAACATCTTGAAATTTATGAAGTAAATTAGTGAATTTTATCTTTTCTTTATCAGTACATTGGGAACCTGTATTAACATTATTGGGGGAATTGGGTGTACCAATGTTCAAGGAAATGGTTTCACCCACTTTTGTTTTTGACTCCTCTTCTTTATGCATTTCTTTGTTTCCTACATCACTCGATGAAAATGTACTTTCGAGAGGAGTCAAGCCTTTCGAAATTTTGTTTCTTTCCATGGATATAATATCCTTGGGATTAAATGGCTCATTTTGTATGAAAGCACAGATTCTTTCATCACTAGGGAAGACATGCAATGACTCTACATTGTTAGGAATGTGAAAACGATATAAAGATTGAAAAGTACAATCAGGTATTTGAGGCAGAAGTTGATGAGTAGGATATGTTACAATTACAACTAACCTATCAGCCATTGAATTAAGTTCCCTTCTAACATGAGTGATGTTAAATGATAATAAGTTTGAGATAAGAATCCAAACAACTTGGGTGTAGCGTTTCATCAACTTATTGCTATGAGAATAAATTTTTCATACAATATTCAAAACAAGTTCAGAGCCCCCAAAAACTGTAAGGTGTCCACAACATAAATTATCAGCATTTTCAATTCCCAGCAATAATGCTTCAAACTTCGTGACATTGTTTGTGCAAGAAAACTCTAACGTATAAGAAAATTTGTGAATTTTACCTACAGGTGAGTATAAGATAATGCTAGCTCCATTACCTTCCCTGGAGTATGAGTCATCGAAGTGTATATTCCACATACCATCTTCCAGATCAATTTGTTCTATGGTAGTGTCACCCTCATCCGCAAATATGGAGTACACTCCTAAGTCGTCCTCGACATTTTTTACATTAGGTTGTGGAATACTCTCTATGTATGGTGAGATTCTTCCTTCCCTTATGAATATAATATTCTATCCATTCCAAGGAACGAATAAGTGTGTTCCATCAAGAGAAATATATCCACCTGTCAAGGCTTTCCAGTCTCTTCCTAAGATGATAGAATAGTTACTTACTGGCATGTCAATTACCTAGATGTTGAGGGTTGTCCTTATTTCAGGATGTGTGCACAGAACCAAAGTCACGTCTTTGATTTCACCTATAGTCGACTGTTGTAGACTATTATATGAGAGCATGATTTTATAATTTTCATTAGTAAGTGATAAGCCTAGCTCTTCCATGATGATTTTCGACATTACGCTTGGACCCAAACCATCATCAATTAAGAAACAATGGGATATTTTATCCATAATTTTTATAGAAATGAAAAATGGAGGGTTTTTTATAGGGTTTCTAAAATTATTTACACCTAATTTCTTTACAATAGAATCCTCTTCTTTAGCCTCTTCCTAAAGATTGATTATGGTGGAAGATTTTCCTTCAATAAAAATTTTGAGATGCTTTTGTTTTTCAGGGACGAAAACCACGTCCAAAAGAGTAGCATCATCCATGATATTAGACAATTGGTTGAGAATCTTATATTTGGAAGAGGGAAGAGGGGAGGGAAATCCCTGACTATCGGGAGTTTTGGTAGCTTGTACAATAGAATCTTGTGAAGATGAGCTTGGACTACAAGAAGTACGAGGGGGATCATATTTTCCTTTTGAAGAATATGATTTACTCCTAGTGTTTAGGATCATGACATATTTTGTTTCTTCCCAATCTAGAACAACAATGGTGGTTTCGGGATTTTTTCCAAATATCTTATCTCTGGCACTCTTCTTTACCTCACAAGTACTTTCTTTGTGATTTTCCTCGCAAAAATTACACCAACTCGAAGACATGATGGATTTGGGATGAAAGTTGTTTTCATTGGTATTCCTAAAAGGTGGAGAGGAAGAAGATGATTCCCTAGGAGTAAGTGAAGGGACATTTCCCTTTCATTTGTATTCTATCATTTGATTGTTCATGTCCTGTACAAGTTGTAGGAGGGCATACATGTTCATTTTTTTAACCGATTCCCCCTTGGGGAGACCTGTTCTTTCTATCTATTCTTCATATTCTAGACAAATTTGAAGAGTAGAACCAACATTATCAATAGATTTTTCTTCAATTCTATGTCGATAAGGGGAAGGCAGAGCATTATAATAATGCATAAAGGAAGCTTGGTTCTGGGGGTGAATAAGTTCGGGAATTTGATTATACAACTTGGTGAAATGAAGATTGAAGGACTTAATAGTCTCACCATCCTTGTACGCAATTCTATTATATTCCCATAATTGTTTGACTAGGATCTTAGATTTCCCATAAGTGGACTTGAACCAGTAAACTAACTCTTCCCAAGCCCATAAGTGGACTTGAACCAGTAAACTAACTCTTTCCAAGTGGAAAGAATCATGGGAAGGAGATCAAAAAAATATGTCATTGCTTTCCCTTTGAGAGATTTGAAAAATAATCACATGCAAGTGTCATTATCATTACCTCCTATATTGTGACAGGCATTAGAGAATGCTACCAAGTGTTCATTTGTAGTGACTGTATTATTTCCTGAAAGCCTAGGTAGATTCTCTTTAAATTTTGGTAACGGGCGAGTAGCAGGTGCTAGGTTCAAGGGAGAGGATATGTGCCATGAGGTGGTAGTAGCATCTTCCTCAAATTGGAAAATCCCATACTTCTTGATTATCTTATTAGTGTTGGTGGTAGATTGGAAAGGAACCTGATAGCTATACAAACTACCAATTATCGATGATGTTGAAGGTTGAGATGATGATGCACCTCTAGTACCACCAGAGCCACCTATAGATTCCATTTTGTAAATGATGGGTGAGGGTGAGAAAGTTTACTATCCAAATTAGACAAATGCATCCTTAGAGTACCTTGTTGGGTTGAAAGAATAGCTTTCTTTCTTCCTATTTCAATGATAGGAGTGATTTTAGGAGACAATCCTCTTCTTCTCCTAGAGATGTGAGGATTTGAGGACATGAAAAAGAAGATAAAAACTTTAGGAAAAAGAGAGCTATGAATGATTTCTAGGTTTCCTTTGCCTAGCCTCCAAGCGTTCACAAATACTTATGTCTTGTTCAATTACTTCCCATGAGAGTTCAAGCTCAGCCCGGGTATTATCAGTTTCTAAGATGGTATTGAATAAAGTTAAGTTCATGTTGGTTTGGTATTTAAGACTATGTTGAATATTGGGCTGCCTTGTAGTAGGTACTATCATGAGGAAAATAAAATAGTCAAAGAATAAAAAACAAAAGAAGAAATATTCAAAGATAATTATGAATACAGTCAACCAGGGAGATATGGAATATCTCCCCATTATGGCTGCCAAATAAATGTTAAGTAAAAGGTATGAATTACCTTTCTCAATCATTTTCATATATTTCCTGTATAGGAAAAGATAGTTTGGAATGCCACCCAGGGGTTTATAGCCTCAAAATATTCTCTCAATCCACAAGTATTAATTACAAGGACTGAGGATGATCTATAGTTTAAATATGTTACAAAATAAAATAAAATAAAAACTTCTAGAATGTACACATATTTTGTCATAAAGTAAACATGGAGATTAAAAGTGAAAAGTAACCAAGTCACAAATACACATATATGAGACATAATAACAATCTAATTTTATTTCACTCTAAGATATCAAAAATGTTTTTCTATTTACAAAACCCCAACGAGGGCATGGACCAAAGTCTGATTTAGAGATCCCTGATGAACACCATAGAAAACGACTCTGACAATAAAGTAAGACTGAAATTAATAATATGGATCAGCTTGCCACAAACTACTGCCAATTTGACTCTGCAAGATATCCTTTATCAGCCATGAAACTTAATTCACAAACATAGAAGAATACACAGACTATCAAGGATGGATCAACACCTCTAAAACAAGTATCTGAAAACTGTGGTTCAGTCCTGAAACTTGTTGTCTACAATAAGACCCCGTCGTCAAGAAGAAAATTAGGTTTTGAATAAACTCATAAATGAATGAAAAATAAAACTATCTTATGTAACTAAAGAGAAAACCTTAGTCTTTATTTCTCCTATTGTTTCTTCTTCTCATTCAACTTTTATTCTTTCTAAATAAGTTGAATTAGTTCAACTACATTTTTTAGTTAAGTTGATTTAACTTAACTAATTAGTTTAGGAGAAATAAATAATAATAATATATTTAAGGGTCTTAATTAATAATAACTAGGTAGGCGGGACCCCTTTTGATTCCTGTCATTTCTTCATTTTAAATCATGAAATATAACACACATAAGATAATCATTTTGACCATACGCCACCCTTGTTACTCCTTTGAATATATTTCAAACTGGATATTTAAGTATCATAAATAATTTATATCATATCCAAAAAAGAATATATATATCCACATTATCCACAAAATATAAAAACTAGAGCTTGTTGTCAAAAAATTATGAAAACCATTTAGCACTATCCTCATCAATTGAAATTATATAAAACATAATTTAAAAACCATATTTTCCACTTTGTGAGACAATTTTCCTTTTTTCATTGTTATTTCCCTTAGACTTTTCTGAAGTAGCCCATGGTTGATTGGACCCTTGGGGTTGTATCTTGTTGATCACATGGGAGAAATCATCCTTTAAATGAAGGTGGGAAGACATAGATTTGCATGAATCCGTGGAGGGAGAAGAAGGGGAGGCAACAACGTTTCCCTTGTCTTGCACATGTTGGGGAATATCAGTTTTCAATGTCTTATTGGCGTGTGAAGACTAAATTGGCGAAACAACATGGGCAATATGGAAATTGGGATTAATAGGTGGTTGTAAAGGCAATGACATAGTGGGCCAACCATGATGGTGAGAGACAGACTGATTGAAAATCTATTTCCAACCATCATTTGTGGGGACTTCAGGCTACAAAGACACATGTAGAGGAACAAGAATGCTGGCGATATTCTGAGGAGGTTGGAAAGGGGGTATTTCTGGTCAAGGGTGCATTATTCCATGGCCAACCCAATTAAATAACCCAACTTGGAACAACTGGTTCAATTATTGAGGCTTAGTGTCAAAATGGATAGATAATCTAGGCCTCCTATGGCCTCAATTCCAATAACCCCTGCCTCTGTTATTTCGGCCATTGCTACCTCTACTGAAAAATCTCATCCTATAGCAATTGTTTTTTAGTAATGAAGATATTAATACACCATACATGACACTCTGCTTACATGAATCCAAATTTGGCTCAAAACTTGACACAAGATACATGCAAATCCATCCATAACAAACCATTCATTAATTGCCATGTGAACATGGAGTGATAGGGTTCATGGGAAATATGGAGGGAGTGTAGTTAGCGAAAAATGGTAGAATGATAGGGAAATAATATACAAATACTCTTCAAAAATTAACCAAACAATTTAACTTTGTATAAAAATATCAAAATATCAGTCACCAACTATTGTTATGTTCTCCTTTTTGTCGCTTCCACACAAAATTTTATTTTTAAATTTATATCACAGAACAGGGATGCAATAACTAAAATCGGGATTGTGAAGGGAATGTAATTAGCAAAAAATGGTAGAATGATAAAGAATCTATATCGATAATGTTCAAGTGAAACAAATAAAAACATGTGACCTTAAATGAAATTAAAACATATATTTGTCCATCAATTCAAAGTTTAACAAGTGTTCCTTTTCGAAAACAATAATCCAAACTGGTGTCTTCTTTGGCGATTGTTCTTGTTGGCTTCCGAAATATTTTAAACAATAATCTATATGCCCATAATTATTTAATCATAGCAACCATTGTACTCACATTATCATTATATGAAAGTCATGATGAACAACATCATAATCTCTATAAGAATACAAAAATAGCCTTTGAGCCACGACCATAACATCAACTCCAATAATAATCCTTTAAATCCAATAGGAATATGTACAATGTTTACAAACAACTCATATCCACCATTTATTTAACCACTGTTCAATGCAATTTATTCTGGACATTGTCACTCTATTCAAGCCTCAAACATTTTGAACATAGGTGCCCCTTTTTTAACAATCAAAATAATGATTGAACCAAAAATAACATTCATTATTTTGAACACAAGATTCAAATGAATAGGTGGGTATAGATTTCTTTCCACAATTACCAAGAAATGGACCAAACAAAATCGTTCCCAAGTAGCCAAGCAAGAACAATCCTCCCATCAACTTCAAACTGGAGTAAACACGCTTTCAATTTAATGTTTAGGGTTTAAGATAGTAAGTGGTTGAGACAATGGGGAAGTTCGACGAGAGAGTTTGATAGTTGAATGGCACATCCAACTCATTCCATAGTTTCCCTATAATAATCGATCACATAAAAAATAATATGAAACATTTATCTCGACTTCATGGGCTTTAAACCCTAGACTACAACCTCCAAAACAAACAATTGAAGCCAACCCTTTTTTCAACACTGCATAATGAGCGACCAAATAAAAGCCTGTGCCCAACCAAAAAGGACGAATAGTGCTCTCATCAAAATCTGGGTAGCAATGTTCTCATACTGTATAAAATTTACTAGGCAACAATGATGGTGAGGGTATAGAAAGCAAGCCAACAACTGAGGGTTTTTCGAAGACAATTCATGAAATGTTCTAATCTTTCATCATAGTTCTCATAAAAAACTACAAGGTTGAAACATGGCATGGGTACACTAGCCACAAAGACCAGTAATGTCAATCTATAGTTGGAGTATTCACAAAGCCCATAGTTTAGGCAGACTATGATAACCAATTTCAACTGAGAAGCCAAACCCGAAAAAAAACCCATGACAAAGGAGGCTCCACTGCAATATTTACTCAACAATTCCAGTGAAGAATTACACACAAAAAGGACCCATGACTAACCTTTTAATGATAACAGTATCATAATAACCACCACAGGAAACCAAATATGTGACCATAAACATAGTTCCAAAACATCATAACAACTTGAGAATCACACAAACCACAAGCAACCAGATCCAACATTTGATTCAAGGGAAGAGTAACTCTCATGGATGGAAAAGTAAGAAAAACCATACCTGTAAAAGATTGCACAAGGAAAA
>WSFP011505600.1:0-13489 GCA_009831015.1 Picea engelmannii | reverse complement strand
AACCACTTTCCTTATTTTAGGGCTAACCCACTTCTAACCACTTTCCCACTTAGTAATTTCTCCATTAACTTTATTATTTAAATAATTTATTTTGTATTCACTTTGAATTATAGTACAATCATCACTTCACTTTACTATTTACCTTATAAAATCTCTTAAACCACTTTGACTACTTTGACCTTTTGGGGCTTCTGGATGATTCATGAGGGTTCACCAACTTCACATGGTCATAACTCTCTAACCGTGAGGAGTTATGTGATGATTCACATACCACTAGAAATGGAATGAAATGTACTATCCATATAGAATAGTCTTACCTAAAAATATATAAGACCTCATACCATTATCCATCAAACAAACTTGGGTCCATTACCCAAACCTAGGATCTCCAACTTCACATGGCCATAACTCTCTAACCATGAGGAGTTATGTGACATTCCAAATACCACCAGAAATGGAAGGATATGTACCACCCATATAGAATATTCTTACCTTCAAATATATTAAAAATCATACCATTATACATCAAACAAACTTGGGTCCATTACCCAAACCTCTGTGCTACCAGAATTTGCTACCGGACTTTCTCCAAGGGTTGACATAAATCACTAAGGGTTAAAATAAATATACAATATCACTCTCCAATGGTTGAAATCAATGAGAACCAACAATCCATACCAAATTTCCATCAACCTAAGCCAACTGTCCGACATTTTCAATATGTCGTTCTCAACAAAGACATTTTTGGTATTCTCTACTTTTTACCAATAGTTGCATCTGTGTATTTCTCTCTTAACTTGCCCTCCTTTTCCATACCATTGGCTATTAAGACATCAAGATCATTAAAAAACCATTTCACCTTCCAAATTCTTAATTGAGAAAAAGTAATCAATCATAGTTTTGGGCCTTGATATGTGCTCCATCTTGTCAACAAATATCGAGGTATAACAAAGTAACCGAGGGCCAACCACTAAAGCATTATTACACCAAAATAAAAACATTTCTCACAATTTTGGGCATGCAGCAAGACATACATGAAAATAAACACTACAGTTGTAGACATAACTTCATCTACTTTTAAAGCACTTGGTGCATGTTTGAGTGGAGAAAACATCTCATGCCAAGTTGCTTGAAATGCAATTTTTTTCCACAACTATGCCATCAACTGGAGTTTCATCCATTCCAGGAAAGGCCTCATCATCAATAATACAAGCATGCAGTACAATGCTATGACATGTCTAAATAGTTTAGTCATATTGAAATAATAACATCAGTAATACATTACTTTAGCGACACTTCTGAAAAATAAATTCAAATGCTAATGAAAACTACCCATAAATATTCTGACAAATGGAAAATAGATGGATTGTCATGATGAATATCTATGATACCTTAAATATACCAGTCAAAATTTTCACTTTCCATCAACCATACATTTGCATATTTTACATTATTGTCTCTCTCAAAATTAACACACTTAAAAATAAAAATATCATTTGATATAAAACAAAACCATGAACTACATGTTGGCAACTATGTGTAATCCTTTTGAAAATTGAAAAGGGATAGATCGTCATAATAAATGGTCAAAATGCATGGCATATACCAACAATATTTTTACTTTCCATCAACCATACACTCCTAACCTTCCCTTTTTTCTTTCTCTGAGAATCAACATGCTTGATAAAAAAGAACATTAGAAAAATAAATCTTGTGACTTTGTCACTAGACAAAAAAATTAAAAGATTGGATCAGGTATTTGATATAACACTCCATCAGAACTAAGCAGTAATTTTGAGATAATTATACTACTAAAGGGAATTATTTCCTTGTTGAAGTTTAGATCTATTCAGGTCCAAACAACAACCTCATGAGAATATTAATCCCCCTGCATTTTTATGGAGGTGGTACTCCTCTGGAATTCATTAAAGATTTATCTTTAAATATGTTGGAATGATAACATGAAAAATAAGAGAGTGATAACTATCAAACTCTATATCTTTATGAATCAAATAAATAAAAATTTTGTTGGCTGAAAATAATATACATGCATCAAAGAATTCATGAGAAAAGGACCAGGAATTTTCACTCATAAAATATAATATTTGCAAAAATATTATACATAAATAACAATTACAAAAAATATAACATAAATCTCACATCCATCATAGAATTCAATTATTTTTTCAATCACATTCAAGGAAAGACAGATAAAGGGCCACATATGAGAGAAATTTAAAAGAGTGTTTTCATTGAAAACATAATAGAATATGATAGGAAAGCTTTAAAGATCCCATGCTCAAAACTTAGAGTTGAAAATATATTATTAAAGTTTATCCCTAAATTGCTTCTATGGTTTTTTTTTCAAAAAATAATATAGTCTTTAATAGTCTTAGAAAAATAAATGCATTTTTCAAAATTTGGTCTAGGATTGGGCTCTCGTGGACCATAAAATAAATATATGAATAGGGTTTAACCTAAAACAAAGACAAAGAGAAAGGATCATAAAGTTGGTTATGTTTTTCTTAGGAAAAGTTAAACACAATTGGATGATTTCTGAACATGAAGAGAAAAGAATTGGTAAGAATGTGATCTGTATTACTCATTGTGATGGCATTCTCTCTCTAGTTATCTAGATTTTGATGGGCATTTTGGAGTATCCTTTGTTGCAGTTTCATGACTGGTACTAACTGCTTCCATTTGGCCTTCTTCAATTATCTTGATAAAAACTTTCTTTAACCAATTTTTAATATAATATTTCATAGGAGCAATGATTATTTCTTGTTTCCCTTTGATGTCAAACAATGTACTTTCATATTCTCTATGATCAATTGAGAGTTGGTGTAAAGTGTCTTCAATGTCTTCATTTTTATTGAAATAATTTATGAGCTAATTCTCCACTTCATGTCCTATATATTCGATCATGCTATTAAAATTTTCTTCCGAGAAAACCTTTAAAATTTTGATATGTTCTTCAATTTTTTCTCTTGTAATAAGAATGGGATTTGATATTAAAATTGGGTCTTGGAATTCTCCTGTCCTTCATGCCAAATCTAATTCAATTAATTTAAAATAATATTCCCCCTTTTTGACACTCAGAGTATCAAGACCACTTAATATTTCTTTGAAATTTTTAATTCTTTTCATCCAAAAAGCCTTTAATTGTTTTACACATGTCAGGGATGGAAGCTATTATTCTTTTCTATTGATTTCAGTCATACCAGAAATTTTTAGAAAAAATGTTATTACAATATCTTTATTAAAACCCTCCTCATTTGTGAGGTCGTCCTGAAGCTACTCTCTTAAATTAGTTGTCCTCGATCCCAAAGAAACAAAATTTATTGTCAAATCCCATGCCTCCAAAATGAGAGACATCTTCTTTTTAATGGTTTCCCCAACATATCGTCTAACCACAACTAACAAACTTGATGTTCCTTTTACCTTTTATCTTGATTTAGGCATTATGTCTAAGCTTTTTCTAGGTTGAATGCTAGCGATTGGACTTGACAATATAGGGGGTGGCATTAAATCATATTATTTTTTTATAACACTTTCTTTAAGCATGACATTTTCAGCCTCCATTTCATCTACTGACATTTCCAAAGCATCGCCAATAGCTCTATGAATCTTGGCAATCCTTGATGGTAAAATGCCTTTTAAATTAAATTATGATTTTTTTTACCCTTCTTTCCTTTTGAGTTAACTCTTTCCACTACCAATTTTTTAGAGTCTTTGTCAAATGAAGCACTGTGAATTGTTAATGATTCTTCTTCATAAAAAACTGGTTATTGTGTCACAAGTTCTGTTGCAATTTCCCAACTCTCATGAATCCTTTTTTCATCATTTGGAAACTCTGTATATTTTATGTTTTCATCCAACTCCATATATTAAAGAATGTCATCATCATCAGGTATGATCTCACTTAGTTCCAATTGATTTACTTGTATTTTCCTTTTACTACTTATAGTAATCTTATGGGGTCTCTCTAAATTCGTTTTTGGAGGATCAAGATAATCTCCATCACCATAATTTCCAATTGCAGATTTATTTTGTTCTCGAATTACAATTTGGGGTTTGGTCTTGGTGTGCCTATTTTTTGAGAAGAACCTTGAGATATTGTACTTTTCTCATTTATAACTCTTCCATGTTGTCGATATGATTAGTTTGCGATAACAATTGTTTCACGATCTCCAACCAAAATTGTTTCAGTATTGTTTTCATCATATTCATCTTATCCATATAAATAAGTATTTATATGTGAAACACTGAAGCCAACTGAAGTCATATGGTTCATAAAATATTGATGAGGGTCAAATCCTTTCACTTGGTTTTCCAACTTTAAACTGTATTGGTTGAATTGGAATGCATATTAATTAATTTTTGAAGCATTTATGATTGTGATTTCACCAATTTTCCATGACAATGAAATGGATTGCTTTTTCTTTCTTTCATAGAAGAAATTGGCCCAAAATATATAATGAAAATGAAAGAACAAGAAAATACATGAACCTGAAAGGAAGACAAAGAGAAAGGATAAGAAAATTGGTTATGTTTTTCTTGGGACAATTTAAACACAACTAGATGATTTATGAATAGGAAGATAAAATAATTGGGAAGAATGCGATATCTATTAATCATTGTGATGGTGTTCTCTCTGTATTTACCTAGATGTCAATGGGCCTTTTGTAGTCTCCTTTGTTTTAGTTTCCTGACCGATACTAACCACTTCCATTTGAAATTCTTTAGTTATCTTGATCAAATCTTGCTTTAACCAATTTTCGATATAATCTTTCATAGGAGCAACAATTATTTCTTGTCTGAATTTGATTTCAAACAATGTACTTTCATATTATCTATGATCAATTGATATTTTGTGTAAAGTGTTTTCGATGTCTCCATTTTAATTGGCATAATTTATGAGCCAATTCTCCACTTCATGTTCTGTATATTCGATCATGCTATTAGAATTTTCTGCCAAGACAACCTTTAGCATTTCTAGATGTTCTTCAAATTTTTGTCTTGTAATAGGAATGGGATTTGATATTAACCTTGGGTCTTGAAATTCTCCACTTCTTCCTACCAAATCTATTTCAATTAATTTAAAATAAGATTCCCCCTTTTTGACACTTAGAGTTTCAAGATCACTTAATATTTCTTTCAAATTTTTAATCATTTTCATCCAACAAGCCTTTAATAGTTTTACACGTGTCAGGGATGTAAGATATTCTTATTTTCTCTTGAGTTCAGTCATACTATAAATGTTTAGAACAAATGTTATTAAAACATCTTTATAAAAACCCTCGTCATTTACGAGGCCATCCTGAAGGTACTCTCTTAAATAAGTTTTTCTGGATCCCAAAGAAACAAAACTACTTGCCAAATCCCATGCCTCCAAAATGAGAGACATCCTCTTTATAATATTTTTCCCAACATATCATCTAATCATAGGGAACAAACTTGATGTTCCTTTTAGCTTTGAGCTTGATTCAAGCATTATGTCTAAGCTTTTTCTAGGTTGAATGCTAGTGATTGGAATTGAAAATATAGGGGTGGCATTAAAGAATATTCTAGTTCTTTAACTCTTTATTTAATCATGACATTTTCATCCTCCATTTCATCTACTAACATTTCCAAGCATCGCCAATAGCTCTATGAATCCTGAAAATCCTTGATGGTAAAACTCATTTAAAATTATTTATTTATTTTTTCTGACCCTTCTTTCCCTTTAAATTAACTCTTTTTGATACCAATTGTTTAGAGTCTCTGTCAAATGATTCACCGTGAAGTGTTAGGGATTCTTCTTCATAAAAGAATAGATATTGTGTCACTAGTTCTGCTACAATTTCCCGAATCCCCTAAATCTTTTGTACATCATCTGGAAACTATATATCTTCAATGTTTGTGTCCAACTCCATGTATTGAAGAATATCATCATCATCATGTACTGACTCACTTATTTCTTGTTGATTGTACTACCTTTTCCTTTTACTGCTTATAGTGAGCTTATGGGGTCTCTCTAAATTATTTTTTGGAGGATTAAGATCATCTCCATCACCAGAATTTCCAATTGTAGATTTCTTTTGTTCTTGAATTACAATTTGGGGGTTTAATTTCTATGTGTCACCTTTTTTAGAAGAAACTTGAAATCTTGTGCTTTTCTCATTTACAACTCTTACACATTGTCAATGTGCTTCATTTGTGTTGACAATTGTTTCAAGATCTCCAACCAGAACCTTTTCATGTTTTTTTTCATCATCTTCATCTTCTCCATATAAATAACTATTTATTTATGAAATACCGAATCCAATTGAAGTCATATGGTTCATAAAATATTGATGAGGGTCAAACCATTTCACTTGGTTCACCAACTTTAAACTGTACTGGTCGAACTAGACTACATATTCATTAATTTTTGAAGCATTTATAATTTTGATTTCACCAATTTTCCGTGGAAATGAAATGGATTGATTTTTCTTTCTTTCATAGAAGAAATTGGCCCAGAATATGTATTGTCGACAGAATTCAATCACAAATATTCAATTTGAAACATAAAATGGAAGATAAATTGGGGCTTCACGAGAGCAATAAACTCTGATTATGATGTAATGTTAAATTTATTCAAAACTTCCTTTTTTGTCTAAAAATGTTGCCACGTCCAATGATAATCTTCAAGTACCATTTCCATACATGAGTTTTTTGAAAGAAGAAACAAACGAATCATAAACTTTATAAAAATGGTACATCGATTTCTGCTTCCACAAAGCAGGGTACCATGCATGAACAAGGTCTAGTTTACAAGCGACCTTCTTTTCTAAGAACAATCCTTGGAATACATGAAAATATACAATAGAAAATATCAAATATGATGACATATATAATTTCTTGTCCCTCTTAAAATTTGATAATTGAAATGATATTCCAAGAGATATATTTTTCGACCAGTCAAAAATTGCTTTCTTTTGGATAGAAAAGTATAAGATATAAAGAGACAAATGAAGAATTGTAGCAGTGGACTCTTTTCCAAGAATCTTAGCAAGAAGCCATGCCATATCTTGATATTGTTTTCCCAGTTGACTAACCTGTATTGTTGATATATCCTCTGGCATTGTTGCAGGATCTTCAAGATATTGTGGCAATAAGTCCCAACCATTGTTTCTATATTTCATGAAATCCTTGGCTTCTTCAACTTTGAAGGTAATTGTTTGATTAGGTAACTTGAGAATTCTGCTGAAATTTGATGACGCTAAAGAAATCAGAGATTGTCCCTGCAACTGATGATTCTTTGGTTCTTCTCATAATTATCTATGCACCATATAACAATCTCTATAGCATCAAATACTTACACAATGCACCCTGCCTTAGCAATTCCAGATATCCAAATATCATTAGTTTCTCTTTCTTGAGGAGGTAATGTAGATTAATGTTTGTAATATCTAGATTAGTGATATTTTGTATCTTCTCGTGCAATTCTATTCAGAGTATCCCCATAGAAAATTTATTTCCTCCTAGACATCATACTTTAGCGTTGGCAAATTATCTACAACCTTTATGATCATTAATACCAAAGTAACCCTTTTTACATAATAAACCCTAAGCTCATTTTTCAAAAGAACATTTAAGGAGAATTTAATTTGAATTTATTGAGGATAGTCTTAAGAAAATCTCCATTAATAACGATCCTTTAGTAATTAACCATTTTTTGTATCCAATAAGATTTCCATTTAATGTTACTTGGGGCACGTGAAAAAATAAATGAGGATACATTATGGACCAGTAGAGCAACGAAGAAACATATATAAATAAAAGAAGTGGAGTAAGTTCAATTATGCGATGAGATATGAAAATACAACTAAGTGTTGCAAAGCGAGCAGAGGAAAGAAATAAGATTTTTAAAACTTGTGATACAATATTCACCTCCGTGGTAGAACATTGAACTGAATAAGTATTGTGAATCCGACGGGCGGAGACTCAAATATGAAATGAATGAGTGACTCAAACCCACAGTAATAACACTTTGAAAAATTCTAAGTATGGTGCAATATGAGGATCACAAAACTTTGGAGTGCATTTTGATGATGACAAAGCTTCAAACTTGGATAAAAATGTATGATTAACCCGTGAACCCTCTGTTACACGAAAAAATCAAGAAATGATTAAGTGTTGGTACAAAATAGATATTATGGAGAGGGAAGGTGCATTTGAATGGCCTAGAATTTGATGAGAAGGCTTATGAACCCGCAATAAATCATAATTTTTCTAATTTTGGGAAATGAAATGTATAAGAAAGAGACTTATAAAATAGCTAGCAAGATTTAAGATAAACATTCCTTTACCCTATCTTGTTTGAATTTTAGTATAATTCAACACAATAGGTTCTATAATGTTGTTAATTTTGACAGTTTTTCTACCAACATAGAGTAAATCTGCAAGAAAGGGGTTAAAATGATGTGAAAACATCCATGTTGGAAGCCATGCACTCAAACCAAACCAACTCTTGACAACCAACTAATCAATCACCTAGTAAATTTAGGTAGAGTATACAAATATACAAAACCAAACCACATGAAAGTGTAGTTGATTACATTTATAATCAACCCCATATGTCCCATTTCACAGTTGATTACATTTATAATCAACCCCATATGTCCCATTTCACAAAATAAGTGTTGTTCATCAGTTGGCCTCTCATTTTTTTTCAAGGTAGAGCTCAAGATAATTATAATCCTTATCTTTCCTCCCCGTTGAAGTTGGATAAAACAATTGTTTCTTATCCGATTTGCTGCCCATTAATGCTCGCAACAAATTTTTCTTATGTTGCTTCCTTTCAGGAACAATTTCTAATGCATCTAGTATATTTAATCATCCATATCTTTGTTTTGTACCAGGGAAATAAACATGCCCAAGGATCCCATGACTAGTTTTCCATCCACATATTTAAAATAGGATAATAGTATGTCCCTCAGGCTAATTTTTTGATCCATCGCGTAATCCTCCAAAAACGAAATATTCAGAGAGTGAATCACAAATGAGTTAGTGGAATTATGTGAATCATCTTGATTTTGCATGTTTACATCCACATTATTAGCAGAAGATCTGGGTGACCATTATTCAAAAGATTCATGACTTAATGCACTCAATATACAAATGCAAACTAAACACCATTGTTGGGTATATAAGATCAACTCCAATTCTATTCACCAAGCCTTTGAAACAAACTTATTTCAAAATGAAAGGAATTAAGTACAAATATGTATGAGCACTTAGCCGAGTACTAGTGGTAGAGGATAAATTAAGTGAAGGCAAAAAAATGGGTCAAACCAATGAGTGCAACAAATGACGTTTCATTAATCTAATAAAACATGAAACACCAACAAAGATGATGTCATTGCAATAAAAAATGTTATCTCCAATTTTTTCTAGTACCACAAGCAATTTCTCAGTAATATGGAAAGAATCATAATGCTTTGATGCATCCACGACAAGGGCATCTATATTTAAGCATTGTTGTTGTAAAAGTTTCACCAAATTCAAGAAGTATCCCGCCAATGGAGGACTCGTGATGAATTTATGAACATATTAATCAATAACATGGTATATATGCAGTGTCATATCACACACAACTATGCAGACCATGTTCTCTTCACAATGAACAAATTCGATAGCTTCACTGTACAATGAAAAATAAATCACTTTATTATTTTGAGTCTTTATAGGGAAATACATTGTATTCTTATCTAACTTTCCACTTACTACCCTTACACACACACATGTATGTGTGTGTAATTGAGAATCTCTTCATTCTAGATTAGACTTCAAATGGATGCAGGATGAGATTGTATATGTGTTTATTGTTGAACAAATAATAAATTTCATATTCGCTCATGTTGGTCACCATAATTCACTAGTTCAAATATTTATCTCAACGTCTCAACAAAAAAATCCTTGTTTGTATCATTCACAATTTGAACTTTTTGTAAGGAAGGATTTAAAATAACAATTCATAGGTTTGTTTTTCTTTAGAAGTTCAGGATTGAAAACTATGCTACCATAAACATTTCAGTACAACACACAAGCTTATTCAAAGGATAAATTCCAAAAACATTGACATTCATTTCCCTTGAGCCCAAATAGCCCCAAGTGTTGTAACCTCACTCTGATACCAATTGTAACATACCCTTTTACTAAAACGTCAAAACGAGGGAATAAATTAGTCTATGCAAAAACTCAGTCAACCTTCTTTTTTCAAAACATAAATTTTACTACAATGGATTGCAAGCATTTTTCTATTGGTTCAGATGTGTTGTGTTGGTGTCTCCTACACTAATTAGAGCATCTGTGAGCCAATTTGAAATTTCAAAAGTTGGATGTAATCAACCCAAAATAAATTCTTCATTCAAGTGATGGGATTATGATACCTTATTGGTTTCCTATCATGACAAAAACTAAATGGGAAGAATTTCAAACCCTTATATGGATAAGGGTTATCGTTAATGTTTTCACAAACCAACACTACACTTTCCCCGTGGCAGGGCAATTTGAGGAGGCACTATTATACTATGTCAAAATATATATTTTTCAACGTTTCTAGCTTATTAGCATTATCAATATGAAAACAATGAATAAATTAAATATTGAACACCCATTGTGTAAACCATACCATTTTTATTTTGATAAATATGAATTGATTTTTCAATTTCCTCTAGTCTATAAGTGCTTGGCTTGAGAATATGAATTTCATGCAAGTGTTGTTTTGAGAGACTTGTATTCTACAACACTAAGGAAGGTGAAATGGTTTCTCCTTCTATGCCTCCATCCTAAGGATTTGAACCAAAGAGTCATAATTGTCATCAAAACACAAGGCCTGACTACCATTTGAGGTTGCTTGACTCACCAATCCACTCACATGTTCTTCATAAGTAACTCCCAAATCACCCAAATAACATTTGATTGAATATTGCTTTCCAAAGACATAACCATGCATTGAAATAATTTTTGAGTCACCATCCATGACAATGAAGTCCTCCAATGATTTCATTTTCTTCCTTAACTCACATTACACCTTTTCTTAGCTAAAGGGAGTGGAAGTTTAGCATTTTCATTGACAATGGAATTGCACTATTAGTTATACTAACTTCTAAACTAAAGAGAAAAATCCCAAAATTATAAACATACTTATAAAAAATTAGATTAGAATATACAACCCTTAGTTCCATTTCTCTTTCTCTCCTTGTTAACCATATTGTTACTATCTTCCATATTGTAAAACTCAATGATGCAGGGTCACACATCACTTCAATGTATCTGTAGAGAAAGAATAGATGCTATATTTTAGATCCAAATCTTAGGATTACAATCAATATTGCAATCCCACAATACAATAGGAAAAATGATTGTAAATCATTAGTTTACTGGAAGGATACAAGGATAGAGTATGTCTTTCCATTCCTTAGCTTATGCATTTGATCCACTCAAACTCAACACTTTTACAAGTAAGATTATTTGTAAATTTTAGGGTTGAATTTTTTTAATAATAATAATCATTTTGAATGATGTTATGCCATCTATAATCATTCCATATATATAGACACCATCACACTAAAACATATATGTAATTTTAGAGGTTGATAACATTAATAATAAACATATTGAATGACCACCTATCACTCCACTTATTGATTATCAATTGAAATTCACAACAAATGAAAAAATTATTTGAAACACATACAAATAAATCGTTGGTCTATAGTCTACAACCTAGTCAGATCCATGTCATACAATTGTATATTATGCAAGAATAGACCCATAAAACATAATATCCCCTTAGTATGTGTTTGTGCAATGCAACACATTCCTAGATTGATCCAAGACACTTTAGATATGTGCCTTCCACTAAATAATAGTGAATTCCTTAGTTCGGGATGGTGGTTTGTTTCACGCATGGTGTTAATAACTCTAGAATGTAGAAGGAGACTTCGTGTTCCATGGGAAATAAAATTTCAACGATTTGAGGTTATTAACAAGTAAATTGAGATTCAATTCCTCCGATTAGATACAAATCTCATATCCATTGAATTGCAATAGAAGGTACAATAACCCATCGCCAAAACAATCGGCCTCAACAAGCTCACTGATAGTATATATATGGTTATTGGAATTCTTCTAATGCATTCTCAGTAACAATTTCGAAATATAAGAAGCAAAGTATATTCTCAAGTATGAAATTCAAGATAGAGAATACGAGACAACCTAACAACATTTGTTGAAATGGGAAATCTCTCATTTAACCAAATGTATGAGAAGAGATAAACTTGATAGAAATACAACACAAAATTTGTCTAAAATTTATGAAACACACACATACACAACTTATTTATTGAAATTTGCAGATCAACAACTAACTAAGCAAGCAATTTCCACCCAACTGTAGGTAGTCTACTAGGGACACCACCCCCTAGTTAGGCTATGGTACCACCAGGATGAATTAAGATAATAATAACTCTGATATTTCAACCTAAATAGGTCCAAATCAAGTGATTTTTATTGTTGATCTTCTTAGGCACCCACATTACCTTCCTCACACAACACAAGGAGTATTTCCTTTGCTTCCACACAATCCCTTAGAAATACCTCCCTTCGATGCTCTTTAGTGTAGCTATAGGAAGGTCTAGGATGATATCTCAAGCCTTTGCAAAACCTCCTTGGTTTCTTAACACTTTTTCCGTGTCTAAAACTTCCTTTCATGGTTGGTCGGTTATTTTATAGACTAGGCTATCTTTTTCAGCTGTCTACCCCCCTAAAAACTCTTCTCTCCCCTTTTTCCAACCACCTCTTCCTTCTAATTCGAATTTCCCATGCATGCATGATATAAATACAATTCAACTTCTTTCCAAGATCTAAAAATGTACGGGAGACAACTTGTTAGTTTTTAGGAAATGATGGCTTAGATTGAGGAATTTGTTTCCTCCACTCCTCTTAACCTATTTTAACTTTGCAAGTTAGATTTTTAAACATGTGAAAGTTCAAGGTAACATAAGGTAGATGTCTTTAGACATAACCCCCTTAGATACCATCACCTTTCCCCTCTTGTGGTATCATAATCTCTTTAGGCACTCTTTCTTAATTGACCTTGATTATTCTTTTATTAACTGCATCAATAAAATCCTTACAATATTCATAAGGATCAAATTAAAATATTACACATTAAATGGTTCCTTCCATTCACACGTTGTTTCCTTTACCTTTTTCAACCTCAATTAGTAAGGTTGTGATGAACATACTCATTCATTCATGGCATCTCCTTATGTATATTGGCTACCAACAAAGCTTCCAAGTATGCCTTATTATGACTCACATTACATTTTCATTCAGATTTTGTTTCCTTTACCTTTTCTATCTTAATTGATATGGTTTTAATGAACGTACTAATTCGTCATCATATCTCCTTATATATTATGAAATGACTTTCGAAAAAAAAAATAAAAAAAATTCA
>WSFP011505593.1:0-13489 GCA_009831015.1 Picea engelmannii | reverse complement strand
GTCTCGGCATCTTCCTCCTTCTTATGCTCTCCATTGAATGTTGGAGGCTTAATTTTATTTATCTCTCCTTTCAATTCCTCCCTTCCAGATTTTTGATGTTTTCTGGTAGGGGACGAGCTCGAACTGCTATGTGTCTCCCTGTCCGAATGTTTTTGGGAGCGACTGTGACGTCAGCTACCACTCCTCGATCTACTTCTTCTCCCATGGTCTCTGTGACTCTCTGTTATACCTGAGTCTCTTTCCTTTTCAAGTTTCTTCTCTATTCTTTCTAGACTCTGCAAGAATTTTAAGTTTAATTTCCCTTGCCGATCCTTGACTTTCATGAGCTTTCGGCTATCAGCTCGACGCTCCTTGGCCTCTCTTTGCAATCCTTCAAGGATTTTCATTATATGTCCTTCCTTATCCATCTCTTTTCCATGCCCATTAGAGTTCGATCCTTCGACTCCTAGGTTAACATCCTTTCCTTCCTGTTCATCTTCTATTTCAAGGGTAAACTGCACTTTTCCCCACTCCATACTTGGTGTTGATTAACTGGAATTTTGGCCTCTGTTGTATTCTGAACACGCACTGTGAAATCCCATTCAAAATTGTCAGGCCATTAAACTTCATGAATAATCCACAACGTTTATAACTAATACAAACAAGAACGAAAGACATTTCAACTTCACAAGTTTTCTGAGCTCTGTCTGGCTCTGTGTTTTTCAGGTTTCTTGAAATTCTCCTATTTCCCTATCGGAAAATTTTCCTCCCAAAGGAAAATCTTCGAGGTCTCCCTTCCTTCTATCGGGGTTATATCTATCAGGATTTTGAAACCGGCAATGTTCTGGTGGGTTGAATCCCCGATTTCCGATTTCCGATGCGCTACCTTTACGCGTTAGCCCCTGCTATGGGATCTACACCATGTGACTGCTGACTCGTGACCCCAACCCTTTCCCTTATCAGGGTTCGGGGTTTCGGGAATTGAAATGTGCCAAAAATCTTGACAGTGAAATCCCTGATTTCCCAGTTTCCGATGGACTCCGTCCATGCTAGCCCTCCGGGCTATACCCTCACCACACGACCACTGCCCATGACTGTGATCAATCCTCCTATCGGGGTATCAGAATTTGTGATGTTGCGATGCACATGCATTCACAACCCCCGATCCTCTGATTCCCGATGTGCTTTTACATTGGCTAGCTCTCCTGGCTCAGCCTCTGGTCCACATGACCATACTATATGACCTCCACCTTACCCCGTCTGGGTTTCGGCGGTTTCAATGTCCAAGCGCATACACTCACGGGATCCCCGATGTCCCGATATGCCGACGTGCCTTTTTCTTTAACCCTTCATGGTTAAGCCCAGGTCCATGTGACCTCTACCCCGTGACCGTACTCAAATCTCTCGTCGGGGTTTCGGGGTTCGGAGTTTCAAAGTGTATGAATCACTTGTCACCCGGGTTCCCGATTTCCGATGAACTTCAAACACTGATGGACTTACTCCTTGTCGGGACTTTCCCCGATGGCAGATCTCTGCCATGTGTCCCCTACTATGAATGGTCCAGATCTTGTCGCAAAATTGTGGATCGCGATTCCGTGTGACAATATTTCTATGTGCTCGAGAACTCCGATTCTCCGAGTTCCGACTCTCTCCAGAATTCTGACACGTGTCCTCCATGAGATCCTACGGCTATGATTTCTTTGGTGTTTCGAGACTCACAAGGTCTCGGTTCTCTTGACTTCTAAAACCCTGATTACTCCAATATCCCGTCGCCTCTCCGGGACTTCTCCTCTACCCATGAGGACTTAAACCCTGTGCAACTTCTGTCACTCGGTCGGTTGACGGGTAATCCTATAGTGATCTTACGACTCACGATCCTCCCGAGTTTAACTCCGGGTGTGTCGGTAACCTCCTGTGCAGTCTCCAAAGGCTTTAAACCTTGTACACATTCTCCAGATCTGACGGTTACAAGGGTTCGCCCTCCCTCTTGAACAGATCCTACGGTTCTAACACCATTGGTGTAGAGACCTGTCTCCCTGTGGCCATAGACCACACCAGCTGCGGTTTCATAGCACAGCTATACCCCCTGAGCTTATAGGCACGGTTAAGTAACTCCTATACACTCCGGGCCATACCAGGGTCCGCAATTGGTCCTCCAAACACAATTTCTCCTCTCACCCTCGGTCCGAAGACCACTCAACTGGCCCATCGAGGCTCAGTGTTGAAACCTTGGCTCTGATACCAATTTGTAGTGTACCCTTTCCACTACCGAGGTTTTCAGACCTCTTCTAACCAATCTGTACATGGATTTTACATAATTCGTACAGATTTTATAAGCACATGCATTTAAACAATTAAACACACTCAAATCTCAGAGTAAAATATATGAGTTACTGCTACAATTAAACAAGCCATAGCATTCAACAATAATTCATTTACACAGCGGAAAACATGATACATAAACAACTCAGTCATGCAAAACATGATCAAAGCATAATTTAGATACTTATCTTTATCAATGGTGGAATCCACCAACCAAATGCAGGCCTTCCACAAACCTCCCAGCCGTAGACCGCACTGCTCCTCAACTCAACAGTGGGTCACCCCCGAGATGGGACTGAGCTCCACCCCAGGGCAAGGAATCCAGACTCATGCTGAGGTTATAGGGAATTCAGTCATACAAAACCACCAGGAAGGAATTCTCTCCCAGGAATCTCCCATGCTCACTGCCCACAGACCCTCATTCCCCACATGCCTATTCCACCCCAGGAGAGTGCACCTTCTCTATCACCTGGACAGTCCTTCGGCTGCCAGTCTCCCTTACCTTGGGTTACAGGAACAGACCGGACCGAAAGTCTCTGGGCTCTATGGCAGCTACAGGGTTCCTTCCAGGAGCTCTCTCCTTCCTCTGCGCACTCTCTCACCTGGAGGAGTCGCTCACAGGCCAACAAGCCTCACGCAGTCTGGTACTGCGTGGCCACAACAATCCACGAGGAAAAAAGACAAAGGCTTCCCAAACCAGTTCAACAGTCACAGGATGGTCTCATGGTTGTGTTTTCAGAATAGGGACTCCATGCACAGGCTAGCTCAGCTTCCCCGAATAACAAAGATTCTTCCACTCGAATTCAGCACAGGCTTCCCGTTCAGGGAATGCGCACACAGGTTTTCTCAGAGATAGACACAGACTCCACAGCTCTGGATAGGGGTGTACATGAATTCCTCACGACAAACACAGGCTTTCTTCTCTGTATCGGAATTACACCAGGGTCTCTTGCAGACTGGCTTCCCTCGATCCCCCTCAAGACAGTCGGATTGAATGGATGAGAACCCCCCCCTCACGGCTTACTTCGTCCGTTTTATTTACATGCACCAGGGTTGACACTTGTCACCCTGGGAACTACATGCATTCCACCCGCACGCCTTCCTCTCACCACTTGGGAAATCACGTGTCCTTCCAAAAGGACTTAGGATAAAACCATATGATGCACATATCTTTTTGAAACAATAATAAAATATTATTTCCAAGTTTAAGCCCCTAGGATTATCCCCTAGGCTCATCTCTCAACCCCTTTCCCACCTTCCAGCCCCTAGTTCCTTGCCCACTCTGTGGACGCTCAGTCCCCCTTCACTCATTCATCGTGGTCGGTCTGCACTGGCGATGTTTATATTTTATTATTTGATCTGCATACATACAAGTACATCAGCAGGCTCCTGGCCTTCACACTTAGGCTCCCTCGCCTAGCAAACACATAAGCCTTCTGGCTTATACAAAACTTGGCTCACCAGCCTATAACACATATTTACAATCTCTTTTAGATCATAGTTTACATCGGGGCTCGGCCTTGGGGACACTACAAATTTTATGTTATTGATATATGCATATTGATAGATGTTATTGATGAGTTTTCCCTGAGTGTCTAGGACACTTGACATATGGTGGATGCCAATGGCATTGATGGACCTCCTTGGAATTTGTATTGAGTCAAGGAGTGGATTGTATTGGTTTGATTACTTCATTTATGCATATGTGACATATGATCATTTATAGCATGATTTTATATATGGATCATTGTCAGTGTTTCGTTGATCGATGTAGGCCGACGAATGATTGATAATATGACTCATATAAGAAGTAATGGGGCCATGCACATAGACTAGATATTGAGGGAGAGGTGTGGCAGAGTCCCTGTCACAACCTACTAGGACTCTCATTGTGGCTCGAATTGTAGGTTAATAATTTCCTAGTTCGAGAGGTCCACGATGCCATGAGGGTAGACTGAGACAACAACTCACGAATAATTCTAAGGGGCGAGCAATAAGGTAAGGTCCTTATTCCTTAGAAGTCCTTAGTCTCTCACCAGGATTCCTGAATGGAGTATTGACTCCAGGGGTTGGAAAACTACCAAAACCAGTCAAAGGCGAGTGGAACCATTGGAGCACATAGTGCATCTTGAAGGGCACGTCATGCAATTAAAAATTTGAGTCAAAGGAGAGTGGTACCCTTGGAGCACGGAGTGCGTCTTGAAGTGCACGTCGCGGAATTAAAACTTGAGTCAATGAATCTAGGTGGCCTAAAAATCTTTGAGCAAATATTAAACCTTGTAAAATCTTGAGCACTTTCAGATTAATTAATTAATTAATTAAAGAATAAATTTAGTAATTGTAACCCCAATTAAAGTCTAAGCCTATTCAAAATTTATCCTGAGTCTAAGTTTGGAGAGAATGATAAAACCAAATTAAAAATTAAATAAAATAGGAAAGAGGTAAATAAATTTAAGAAATTAAGAAATATGAGTTTAACCTAAAGATTGAGTTAATACACTTATGTGAAATAAAATTCCAAATTAAAATGTCAGATAAGAAAGGATTAAATCATGAAATAATAAGTGCACACATAGAAGGGAATCTAGAGTCTAACTACCGCTAGTTTAACTAGGAGAAGACTCCTATTTTAACTCAACCCAAATTTAGTAATCTGTCAGTCATTAAATGGAAATAAGGGGAATAAAGAGACAACTAGGAGTGATTTAAGGAGCGCTTTCAGGATGGGTGAGAGAAACTGTCTTGTAATTAAAATAAATTATGGAATTTTCTTATGCAACTTATGGAGAGGGTAACAAGTGTATGGGGGAAGTAATTCTTAATTAATTATTTAAAAAGTGAATTAAATGTGCAATTTAATGTGTCATTAAGGAAACTCCTATAAAGCAAATGGAAAAAAGGGAAAATGGATCAAACTGGTTATGGGTAAAGAGATGCTGCAAATTTTTTTATTGCTTTTACTTGTGAGAGTTGGGATACCCAGCTTGAGAGAGAGTGGTGGATCTACCTTGAAAGGAAAGTTGGGAGCTAGAGGATTTCTGGTTGTGTATGTGTGTGGCTCCTCTGCGGCTCGAGGGGCTAAGGGGGAAGAAGAGTACCCCTAGCATTGGCTAGGAGGTACCGGTGAGGTCTCTACAATTAGCAAGCAAAGGTTCAGGAGGAGCATCGTCACATAATGCATCTTCAGTTTCTTCACCATCAATTATGGTATTTTAATTGAGATTATAAATGCATTAATATTTCATTTGTAAGCAAGGAATTAATAGAACTTCTCTGTGAATGGTGACTTAATTTTATATCGAAATTTTAATTGAAATTGTTGTAGATTCCATTGATGCTCTATTGAATGATTGTTGGTTAAATTCGTTGTTTTAACATGTACTTCTAATTTAAGTTAGAATTATTTTATAGAAGCGAACATGCTACCATATGCAATCTATTGTTTTCTATCTTTAACATGAAAATTGTGAATTTAAGTATAGATTTCCTTTATAGTTGCGGTTCATTCTCAGTATATAGAATCTGTAGTGGGGATTTTTGAAACAATGAGATTGATGTATTGGATTTTTTTCTCAGACACAATTATTCTTAGCCACCTACTCTAATTATGGTCAGGAATTTCTTGTATCTTGTAGCTCCCAAAAATTAACAATGGACCTTCTTAGACTTGTGGTAAATGTGGAAGGGATCCGCATGGCCTGGGAGGCAGATTTCAAAACAATTTTTTTCCCTCAGATGCTACCAACTTCATTGCTTGAGCGGAACCATCTTGGTCTAGTGCACCCTTTTGGAAGCTCAGCCTTCTTTCGTGGGATCTTTTCCAAAATCTACTCCTTACAAAGAAAATAAAAGAAAAAAAACTAGACTCGATGATTAGGGAATTTCGTTGGGTAGTCTCTTAACCTGATAAATCCAACAACGTTTCTATGTGCCACTAATACTCTATCTATGTAGGGAAACCTTCTCCAGAGATTGTGTTGGGTTGTGAGTGCAACGAAGGTCTACTCATCATACTTATTTCCAGTTCAACTTGGGGAAGAGGCATAGCCATTGATATCTCCATAATAGTGATGACGAAGAAGATGAGAAGCACAAAAATGGTGTAGCAGACACCATACATAGAGCGATAGCAAGGGAGATCTATCTACTTCTTCTCCATATTTTACAACCTCATTGGAGGAGGAATAAAGACAGATAAATCATTTGGAAAAGAAAAGAAAGGCCCAAGGAGAAGGCAACCAAAGGACCTGTTACTGAGTTGTGGGAAAATTGGCATTGTAAAGGAATTTGAGATGTGTTACATATTACCAATTTACTGCAAGGATTTCATGGGTTGTTTTCTTTAAAGGTTTTTTGGTCCTGCACGTTTCTTTTTTTGGATACCCTACATTGCAAGGTGCGATGTGGACTTGGTAAAACTTCATTTCAATGGAAGCGAATTAGGGTTAAATTTTGTATTCACCTACCTGGACTTTAAGCTCAATTCCCATTTTTAAGAAATTGATATTAGATCGAGGGAAGAACATTACTTCCATGATATGGAAGAAAATTATGGAGATTAAAAAATGAGGGGGGTTGATGGTACAACAACTGCTTCTTACATACAAGATTTATTGTTAGAACCATTCCTGAGGACTGTAACATCCTGCTCTTGCGCACACTGAGCAAACTTATTCTTTGAGGACACTTGCATGCAAATGATCCGGGTTATTATACTATTGGTTGTTTTTATTATGATTATGATATATTATGGATTTGATGATATGTTATTTTGTTGTATTTACATAGACATGTGCTATTGACTGGGTTCTCCTGAGTGTGCAGGACTATGGACATTGAGGATTTAGAGGCATCAATGAAACTCCTTGGACTCCAGATCGAGTCAGGGAGTGGACTGTTAGGGTTTGAATGTTTTTTATGTGACATATGTACAAGATGTTATGATGATTGATTATTATTGCTGACATGATTCGTTGATGAATGGAGGCTGATGATATCTTGCTGACCAGATTCACATTTGGAGTAAAGGGGTCATGCATGAAAACCAGAGACATTGAGGGAGAGGTGTGGAAACAACCATGCCACAACCTACTAGCACTCCCACTATGGCTCGAACTGTAGGTTAATGATTACCTAGTTTGTGAAGACCCACGATGCCGTGAGGGAAGACTGTGATAGTCGGTCACGATGATTATAAGGGGCACGCAATAAGGTAGGGGCCTTATTCCTTAGAGGCCCTTAGTCTCTCACAAGATCACCTGGCGGAGTATTGACTCCAGGGGTTTGGCATCTACTAAATTCATTCAAAAGGCAAGTGGCACCCTTGGAGCATGTAGTGCGTCTTGACGGGCACATAGGGTAAATAAAACAGAAAGAGGTGAGTGGAACCCTTGAAGCACGTAGTGCGTCCTGAAGGGCATGTCGTGATTTTAACTAGTAAGTTAATAAACCTAGTTCCCAGAAAACTATGCCTCCTTAGGAACTAGTCGGCATTAAAATAATAATGTGATAAGTAAAGTTTAAATAACTAATTTTTCCCTTAAAATTTTTTTTGTCCCCCAACCCAGTGAAATTAAAACCTAGGTCTAAGTAGAACATGTGGATAAATAAAAACTAAATAAACATGTAACAAGAAGGGGGGTAAGAAATTCAAACTTGATTATTAAAGTAAAAATTATAATGGAGGGGCCCCGAATGGGGTGTTGGTGTGGGCCACATGACATCAGGAGGAGTCGCACATAGGCCAGTGTGGCGAGAGCCATGTGACGGATTCGTGCCAAGCACAACCACCACCTCCATGCATTTAATCCCTCCTATGATGTCCGAGGCTCCATTAACCCTGGTGCACTTCCCGTCTCTGGCTGTCATTTCAATGGGCGATTTCATTAAGACTTTTCATGTGGCTTGGCCTTCATCTCCACTGGCTAAGTAGACATGGTCCATTCTGGCTTACCTCTTCCTTGTGCTCTCCTGCTGTGCTTCAAACCCTTCTTACCTGCACCTTGGTGCTCTCCTGCAACTGGTTATTCTCCCGGCCTCTCAACTCACCTGGGGTTTCTCTCGCAGGCCAACCATTTCTCCTATTCGGTCAGCATTCTTAGGCAAAGAGGCAGGCCAAGAAGGGGCTCGTCCTAGACTCCATCCTGGCTACGAGTGCCTGTACCTTGCCCTAGTTCTCATTTCGGCTTCGGACGCCTATCCCGCTCACAATATTCGCTGTCCTTGCATTCCTCACACTCATCGCACTCTTCACAGCCTGACTTGGAACCACTCGCCACCTCTTCCCGACTTGAAGGTTTGGTTCTCACGCACAGTTCGGTCGGCTTACCCTCAGAGCCCTTCCTAGACAGAGCCTCCACTTCTCGGAAACCTCCTGAAGCACCTCCACTTCCCCTGGACAGCGTACCTTTGCTGGCTTCTGAAACTTTTCACTTCCACCCACCCTTGGAGGCGCCACCATTTCCACATTCTATCTCCGACTCTATCCCAGACGAGCAGATGCAGGACAACATGGACATTCTATACGGGCTAGTCTTCGACCTCCGACAGGGAGTGGATGATCTACAATTATGGCTATAGCAATTGGATCGGAAAGCCTTTGCACTCCTCCACATCCTCTCCACCTTCTAGAGAGCAGTAGCGCAAGCTAAGCACGTCCCAGCAAAAACGTTTGGTCGGGGTGAACAGGAGCTTCCAGCGGAGGGTGGCAACCTGGGGAAGGCCATGTAGGTGGATGGGGAGGTGGAAGCAGCGGTGGATAATATGGATGCTGACGCACAAATGGAATGGAGAGGAACACCTGTCGAAGAAGAGCTCTGGAACGAGGCCACCCATGCCACCTGTCCAGAATATAAGCCAAATGTATGACCCCTATGGGGACTCTACTTTAGTCTTAGTCTATTACTCTCAGTTATGTTTACAGTTTTACTAGTTTGATAGACATGTAGACGTTAACATCGGCTGGCTGAACTAGTTTCCCCCTTGGGGTAGTTCAGTTACTACAACCTGGCCATTCTGAACATTTTGCAACTCTGTTTTTTTTTTGGAGGCTCTTTATACTTTAATGAAATACTCTTACTTACAAATTTTTTTTTTTATAATGGAGGATTAAATTTAATAAAAGGGTAAATGGTTTTTTTTATCTACACTTGCTAAATTGATTTTTGTTAAAAAGGAAAGGGGAGGAAACTTAAAAGAAAAGGAAACTTAAAGAAAAAGGAAAACTTAAAGAAACGGGGAAACTTAAAGAAAAAGATGAATGTCTAACTTAGTAAGGAATCTAGCCTTGGAACTTTCTATTTATGAACTCAACTATGAATTTAGTAAGGCGTAAGTCATTTAAGAATTGTAAGGGAATTTTGGGAAACCGGGGAGAATTTTTAGGAACGATTTTAGGTGGGTGAGGGAAATAGGAATAATTAATTAATTAATAAAATTGATTTTCTGGTGCAACTAGGGGATCGAGCGACATGTGTACGGGGGTGGTTTTTCCTAATTAAATTAATGAAAAAGGAATCTAATGAGAATTTTGGGAAACTAATTACTTGAAAACTCTATAAAAAGGATGGTAGAGGAGGAGTATGGATCAGATATGGCTTGTGTAATGTTATGCTACTGAAATTTTACTTGAATGAACTTTCCCTTGTGGGAGTTGGGATACCCAACTCGGGTAACGAGTGGTAGCTCGACCTTACGAGGTGAGCTGGGTGCTAGCATTCTTTGGTATTGTGTGTGTGGCCCCTTTGCGTCTCGGGGGGCTCAGGGGGAAGAAGAGTACCCCTAGAGTTGGCTGGGAGGTATTGATGAGGTCTCATTGGTCGACAGGTCAGAGTTGGACAGAGAGCGAGCGTGGGACAGTTACTTCTGGTTCTTTGCATTTGGCTAAGGTCTGCATGTGCATAATTTGTATTAATAATAGATCAATTTCTTTATCATGCATTCTTTATTGTCGAAAGATCGCTTGCATAAATGATGTTAAAAGAAAAAGACTCTTTTAGTTATGCATATGAATTTTTATCTAGGTGATAGTGCGCCATGTGAAATTGCAAGGGAGTCACTAAATTTTTGTTTATAAATTTGTTTTTATTGCGTTTTTATCTTATGTTCTTATCCTTTCAGTTATTAGCCTGTGCTTGAGCAGTCAGCCAGGAGCTGAATCGACTGTCTTTCACTCTGGTGTTAAAGACTTAGATTCAAATGCCTTGCTTTCATGTGCATGGATAATAAGTGAAGGATAATTCCTTTGCCCAACAAATCCCTTCTGTGTACAGTGAAAAAAATACCTCTTCATTACTCTGCGATTATTGTGTTTTTATCTCTATGTTATTTTGTGGATAATATATGTGTCCTTGTGGTTGTGTAAGATGGCCAAGTTGGGATTCTCCTTTAACCCCTGCGATAGTAAGCATTATCTGCGTTGAACAAATCACCAGTAATTCCTATTCATCATCTTTTAAATTTGAGTTGCATCTCCCATTTTGGAACTCAAACTACCATAGTCTTTCCGATAACGTTTGAATTATTCCTGTTAAGAATGTCGTCCACAAGTCTAAGTTTTGGTTGATTAATTTTTGAGATTATAAGTGCAGTCTGGTGTGTTGAGTATTCTTATTGAAATCTTTTGGATTCATAAGTCTGTATTTATTATTGAATGTTTATGAAAAGATGGAAACAAAAAAAAGGGGACTCCTATTTCTACTTGTAAAATATATATAGATACATTTTATCAAGGCGATTTTAGAAGTGTATCTTGATGGGTAGAACTATCAACGCTGTCTGTCTGCATTGGATTAATTATGATTTTGATTTTTGATGTTCAGAAGGTCATTGAATACCTAACTGTTTGTCTGTTTGTTATTATTTATATTGCATACCTAATTGTTGGTGAAGAAGACCATGTAACCTCATACTATAGATTTATTTATGCAACATTTGGAATGGTGATGGTTGAACTCCAAATTCGGACTTGGGATTTCAATCCCTACCCAAACGCAGATTCTGAGTGAACATGTGAAACTCTTGCCCTTAACCTTTTTCTTAAGTCTGCTCGGCAAATTCGGTTCAGTGGGCGAAATTTTATTTAATGTTGAATCACCATTTCTGAGCAGGCATGTAGTCGTTCCTTGGTTTAAATGGTTTTCCTTACTGTTAGTGGGCAGAGTTAGATTTGTCTTTTGCATGTGACTGGCCAATCTTGTTTTTACTTAATTATAACTTCTCAGATTTTCAGCAGCCAACAATTCGATTTCGCCACCGGCGATCTGACCACGTTGTCCCTTGTATTAATGCTCAAAGTTCCCTGTTTTGTGTGCCAAGGTTTTAATTTCTTCCCTCCCTCCATACAAAAAATTTATTGTCGCTATTTAGAGATTGATATTTCGACATCGAATCTGGCGATTAATTACTCAAGTAATTTGCTAGCTTTATTAATTCTACCATTTCGAGTTACCTTGCTTTTCACCCGAGACTTTCTAAGTTTCTTGGACAGTTTATAATTCTAACCAGCGATTTTGAATATATTTATTGGTGGGAAAACTGAATACAATGCATGAGAGGGTTATAAGATTAGATCCGGTTAGAAGTTAATTATTGAGTGGGTTGTTTCCACGTGCTGATAATGTTTTATATTGTTTTAATTTTAGTCTTTTGGTTTCGCGTAGGATCGAGTTCATAATTGTTGATTCTATCATATTGAAATTGAATAACATTATGAGGAAGAGTTATTGTGTTAATACCATGAAGCTAGTGATATGCATTTGGAGTAAGAAATTAGATTCAAAAGTTGAAGTTGTCAATTTCTTTATGTGAATGTTCTTCACTAAATTATTAAGTAGTGAATTAGAAACAATTAATGAGTAATTAATAATTTGAGTGTGATTTAAGTCATTTATGGTTGAACAAGTTACATGCTGGTAAGGTAATTAGGGTACTTTTAGAAAAGTAAATTTTGTACTTATACGATTATTATTTGTTACTAGAATGATTGTCAAGCAAAAGTGTTATGGTAAGATTTTTAGTATTGAAGGCTTTAATTAAACTCATACTTGTCATGTGTTAAGGTTATGATGAATATCTGTGTGTAAATAGGAAAGAATATATTAACTATTAAATAAATAACTTAATATAAAGGTGTATAGAGAGAATTTTACCTCAACCCCTTATTCATAGTTGTCATACTACAAGCTTTGAAAAATAATTTAGGTATTATTAAAATCCATAGAACCAGAAACAGAATAAATAAAAAATTGATTAACTCTTCTTAGGGTCAGATAGACTAGGGTTTATACATGTGTTGTGGTGACTTCTGGTCTATGACAACATCATCTTAAGTATTTTTTCTAACTTTTATTGTAATGATTGATTGATTGATGGCGCGCCTGGAATTTAAATAGAATTGCGACTCATGTTGGTTTTTGCTAGATAGATTGTGTATGCTAGATATCTGACACACTCAGAAATTAAAGGTCGATTGAAGTAGTGTCTAAAGGTTTGGATTGTCTGGTGGTGCATCTTGCAAAATGTTGAAACCTTGGTTTCTTTTTCTCACACGCATTGAAGGGTCATGTCACGTGTGATGTTGATGCTAGTTGTGTTGGGTTGGATTGATGTTGTCCTTTAGCTTATAAGGCATGATCTTGTGTGCATTGTGTTCATCGTCGAGTTGAATTGATTGACTATTTTTCATTGTACCTTCCTTAAAAAAATGATTTCCTTGTTAAGCGACGCATGTTGTCGTAACGACTGGGTTGTTACATATGGTATCAAAGTGGGTTCAACTCTGCAACTATGGATCTTCATGCTTTCCACTGCAGTAAATTCTTGAGTAATAACCTAATGCTAATCAAAACTTTAATGTGTCCATGCAGTGATTGCGATTAGAGGAAGTCACATAGGTTCACAACGTGGTGTCGTGGAAGGAGGTGCGACACTTCCAAAAGTGCCCATGCCCTCGGAGTCTAACCCCCAAGGGGAAGAATAAGTCCTTGGGTTGGAATTGATTGTTGTAAGGGATGATGATGGACTCACAAGGTCCTTCCAGGGAATGTTTGATCTGGATTTATGTAGGAACACAATGAAATACAGAAATACACATAAACGCAGAGATGCAGCGGAAATAAGACTTCATTTCATTAATAACAAATGACTGAAATATGCTTACAGACAGAATGGAAATAAACTAGCTAGGGCG
>WSFP011505592.1:0-13489 GCA_009831015.1 Picea engelmannii | reverse complement strand
TTCCAGATTTGTCGAGATTAATGAATGACCCGGTGCATCACGATCCGTCATGGCCCCCCGTCCCCACCAAGCTTCCTTCAGACATTCCGAAATTCGAAGGAAAGACTGGTGAGGATCCAGGTGATCATCTTACTACTTTTCATCTTTAGTGCTCATTCAATTCTCTGAATGATGATTTTATTCATTTGAGACTATTTCAACGCACCCTCATGGGGGTTGTAGCGAAAAGGTACATTGAGTTACCAGGGGGAACATACTGAAATTTTAATCAGATGGTTTTGGTCTTTCTCAACCACTTCCAGTTGTCAGTTCATTATGATGCCGACATAGAACTTATGTCGGCCCTTCACCAAGATAAAGCCACACCAATATCGAACAATATCCAAGAGTGGGGTAGACGGAAAAGGTTGATCAAAGCCTACATTCCTCCAACGTTTCTGTCGGAATGGTTCCTTAAATCCCTATTGCCTTATATTTCGAAAGATGTTTCTACATCTGGGGTAACATCTAAAGAGGAATCTATTTTCAAAGCCCATAAATTGGACCTCATATATGCTCAATCTGGGATGTTATACGAAATTCTTCTTGACACACCGAGGTCAAATTACAACCCTAGACAAAAGCTTAGTACTCATGTCGATGGCATCATAGGCTCTACAAATGCTAAGTCTACAGACTTGGTGATGAACCATTTGAAGGAGTTATATCTAAGCCAGTTTGTAGCAGGACAAGCTTCGTCTTCATCCTCCACTCCCACTCAGTCGACGAATGTGCATTATGTACAGTCGTCAACCAACCCAAATGGAAACCAACAACCAGGCGGGAATAGAAAGAAAGGACGAGCTAATAATCGTAAGGGTGGGAGAAATAATAACAAAACCAAGGACAATGCTAACAATGATGGATCAAGTAATAATGTTGGTGAGGGAAAGAAAGAAAAGCAGAAGGTGAAGTTTCCTTGTAAACTTTGTAAAGATTATCACCTTACCCACCTATGCCCCAAACTTGAGGAAGCCTCGAGGCTCTTATCTCAACTGCCCATTATGTTGACCAATTCGTTTACGCATAATCGACACATGGCTTTGAGCTCCTCCAATACCGGAAATGCGTCGAGCGGGAATCAAAATACCTCGGTGTTGGGTATGTGTTATATTCTTTGCACAAGTAGTAGTGTCACATATTTGGGTGGTTTTTCAGCACATGGTTTCTTTGCCGATGGTTTTTTATTTATGATTAAGGAATTAGGGTTGTTGACTAATCCATGTCATTGGGTTAGGGTTTTGGATGTCCCTGGCTCCTATATGTATATTGTATTGTAAACAATGTAATACTATGAATGAATATAGAATATGTTGGTTTTCCCGGTTTGGGTTTTCATGAGAAAAATCTCTGTGTAATGTTTGTATTTGCCATTGTATATTTTTTGTTCATTTACTGAAAATCTATTTGCAGTAAATATTGTACAAGGTTAAAATCTATATTTGGTATTAGAGCTTTGTTGGCTTCAGGGGGACACCCTTGTGGTCAAAGGTTTAGCTCGGGACTGTGATAAGCCTTGTTACAGTGGGAGATCTATGGTATTGATTTTTCAGGTGAAAAGAAATAACGAGCAATTCAAAAATTGAGATCGAGAAGTTTAATGGGCAAAGTTTTGAGTTCTGGAAGATCAATATGGAAGATCTGTTGGTGGACAGAGATCAGTGGATCGCGGTAGATCCAAGTACTACAGGAACTTCAGCAAATGACTAGAAAAAGTTTGATTGGAAGGCAAAGAGAACAATCTGACTATGTCTCTCAGATTCAGTATTACTGAATGTGTCAGTGGAAGCTACAACCAAAGATTTATGGGATAAGTTAGGGAAGTGGTATGAGTCTAAGTCCCTAGTAAATAAACTATTCATGAGAAATAAGTTGTACAACCCAAGGATGAGAGATGTAGACTCGGTGGCAGAGCATTTGAACGCCTTCAATACTGTGGTAAGTCAGTTAGTATATGTTGAGATTAAAATTTCAGATGAAGATAAATGTATCAGTTTACTGTGTTCTTTATAAGACTCGTAGGATAGTCTGGTTGTGTCCATAGGTAGTAATGCAACTTCCTTGAAGTTTGATGAAGTGGTCTCATCCTTGTCGTCGGAGGAGATGAGATGGAAGAATATGGAAGGACAGAGCACAGACGCATTATTTGCAAGAGGACATTCCTAGAAAATAAATAGATCTAAGTTCTCAAGTGGGAGATCTAAGTCTAAGGGTAGATCTAAATATTCCGGAAAGTTTGTAAAGGTATGTTGGAGATGTGGAAAAGAAGGGCACTACAAGAAGCAATGTAGATCCAAAGTTGAGAAAAAGAAGGGATCTGAAGAATATCCTTCTACATAAGAAAAGACGTCTACGAAAGAAGGAGGGGATGTGTACTTGGATTCTTCAAGCACACATGCAGATCATGAGGCATGGTTGGTTGACTCTAGTGCATCCTTTCATATGACTCCTCGTGGTTATGTGAATATGACAGGTATGATGGAGGTAATGTTTTCTTAGGTGATGATTCGACAACCAGAATCATAGGACGAGGAAAAGTCAAGTTGAGGCTCATAGATGGAAGGATTAGAACACTGCCTGGTGTTCTGCACATCCTAGGTTTGACTATAAATTTGATTTCTGTAAGCAAAATGGACGATGCAGGTGTAAAAACAATATTTGAAAAGGAAACCTGTAGGATGGTTCGAGGAGCAATGGTGTTACTCAAGGGAGTTCGGTTTGGAACTTTGTATAAGCTGCAAGGAAATACTATTAGTGATGGGTGTAATTGTTCCATTGTTCCTGATATTGGAGTTGAAGAAGAAAGAACTCCTACAGTCTCTGGAGAAAAGGTTATGTTGTGGCATCAAAGACTGGGGCATATCGGAGAGAAGGGTCTTCGACTACTACACGGTAAAGGTATGGTTGCAGGTAATTCTAATTGCTCTCTAGATTTTGATTTCTGTGAACATTGTCTATATGGGAAGCAAAATCAGGTAAGATTCCCCTCTGGTGCAACGAGGATAGAAGGAATTTTACAGCTAGTTCACAGTGATGTTTTTGGACCTATGTCGGTCCCATCATTGGGAAAATCTGTGTACTATGTCTCATTTATAGATGAATTCTCAAGGAATACTTGGATATATTTCCTCAGGAAGAAATCTGAAGTCTTTGACAGGTTTAAAGAGTTTAAGGCTCTTGTTGAGAATCAAACAAAGAAAAGAATTAAGGTGTCGAGGACAGATAATGGCGGAGAGTTTTGCGGGAATGAATTTGAAGAATTTTGTAAGAAGTGAAGTAAAGCAAGGAAGAAGACTACTCCATATACACCTCAACAGAATGGATTTGCGGAAAGGATGAACAAGACATTGATGGAAAAAGCAAGGTGCATGCTCAGTGGTGTTGGGTTAGGGAAAGAATTCTAGGCAGAGGCAGTGGGTACTGCATGTTACCTGGTCAACAGATCACCCTCATTAGCGTTGGATGACAAGACTCCACAAGAGGTATGGACTGGTAAGGAACCTTCTCTTACACATCTCAAGGTATTTGGATGTGATGCATATGTTCATGTTCCAAAGGAAAACATGAGTAAGCTAGATAAGAAGGCCAAAAAGTGTATCTTTATTGGATATAAAGATGGTCTCAAAGGTTATAAACTTTGAAACCCAGAAACTAAGAAGGTAGTGTATAGTCGAGATGTGGTATTTAGAGAAATGAAGGATGTTGTTAAACATGAAGTCTTACCAAGTAAGGAAGAACCAGAAAAAATAGAGTTTGATTTAAAGGATGATGAGTCAAACTCTACAGAAGAACAAGAATCAGAAGAAGAAGATCCTCATACTCCAGTATTGAGGAGATCGGTTCGAGAAAGAAGGCTAGCAAAAAGGTATACTCCATCTGATTTCCGTTCAAATTTTGCTTCGTCTATTACTGGTGATGATCCTAGAACTGTCAAGGAGGTAGTGGATTCAGAGGATGGAAATCTATGGAAAAGGGCCATGAGCGAAGAAATGGCATCTTTGGATAATAATGAGGCTTGGGATCTAGTGGAGTTTCCGACTGGAAGAAATCCCATTGGCAGCAAATGGGTATTTAAAAAGAAGCTGAATGTAGAAGGAAAAGTGGAGAAATACAAAGCTCGATTAGTAGGAAAGGGTTATTCCCGGGTTGAGGGAATTGATTTTGGTGAGATTTTTTCTCCTATTGCCAAGTTAACCTCTATAAGATTTCCGTTATATGTTGTTACGACATTTTATTTTGAAGCAGAACAGATGGATGTGAAGACAACATTCCTACATGGGGATCTGGAAGAAGAAATTTATATGAAGCAACCAGAAGGTTATGTTGTGAAGGGAAAAAAGGAGCTTATATGCTGGGACTTTGCTTCACAAGAAGCAAAGAGGATCATTGTGTGTATTTTAAATTAATTAGTGATCATTTGATTTATTTGGTCTTGTATATGGATGACATGTTGTTGATAGGAAACAACAAAGAGATTATCGAGGATGTGAAAACTCGGTTGTCCTCTAAATTTGACATGAAGGATCTCAATGCTTCAAATTTCATTTTGGGCATGGAAATTAAAAGAGATCAGAAAAGGAGGAAACTTTGGTTAAATCGGAGAAAATATGTTGAGACAATATTGCAAAGGTTTAATATGCAGGAATGTAAACCGGTCAAGGTTCGTATTCTTGTTGGTGTAAAGTTATCTACGGATTAGTGTCCCAAGACACAAGAAGAGGAGGAGGACATGTCTCGTGTTCCATATGCGAGTGTAGTTGGCAGTTTAATGTATGCAATGGTCTGTACTATACCGAACATTGCACATGCAGTGGGAGTTTTGAGTAGGTATATGTCAAAACCAGGGAAGGAGCATTGGACAACAGTAAAAAGGGTTTTCAGGTATTTGTGTGGCACTGCTAGCTATGGATTGTGCTACCAAGGAAGACCGAGATTGGACAGAGTGGTGTATATACATGTCTTTGTGGATGTAGACTGGGTTGGAGATCTAGATAGTAGGAGATCTACTAGTGGGTATGTGTTTAACCTGTTTGGAGGAGCAATAATTTGGATGAGCAAAAGACAAGCTGTAGTGGCACTTTCAACTACATAAGTTGAATACATGACAACCACTCATGCAAGTAAGGAAGCAATATGGCTACAAATATTATGTTCAGGTATTGGGTTGGTACAACAAGTTGTAAGGATCGATTGTGAAAGTCAAAGTGCAATCTTTTTGGTGAAGAACACGTCTTATCATTCAAATACAAAGCATATTGATATTCAATATCACTTTGTGAGAGACATGATTGAAGAAAAGAAAGTATTGTTGATGAAGGTGGACACTTTGAAAAATGTTGCATATTCATTAACAAAATCTACGAGCATTGAGAATTTTTCTTAGTATAGAGGATCCATGGGCATTGTTGCTCTGGATTGTTGACTATGTAACCATGTAACCACCTATGCAAAGAAAACAACAAGTGGGAGAATGTTGGGTATGTGTTATATTCTTTGCACGAGTAGTAGTGTCACATATTTAGGTGGTTTTTAAGCACATGGTTTCTTTGTCGATGGTTTTCTATTTCCGGTTAAGGAATTAGGGTTGTTGACTAATCTAGGTCATTGGGTTAGGGTTTTGGATGTCGTTGGCTCCTATATGTATATTGTATTGTAAACAATGTAATACTATGAATGAATATAAAATATGTTTTTTTTCTCGGTTTGGGTTTTCAGGGGAAAAATCTCTGTGTAATGCTTGTATTTTCCATTGTATCTTTTATGTTCTTTTACTGAAAATATGTTTGTAGTAAATATTGTACAAGGTTAAAATCTACAATCGGCACATGAAGGTGACCATATCTGTGTTGATATGGTCAAGTCTCAAATTAATGTAGCCACTCGATCTCGTGATTACAACTCTTCATGGACTGTTGTAGGTCCAGAGTCTCCCCCTCCTCCAGAAACATCTTTGCAGATCGAAAATCCAGAGCCTTTGCATTGTATTCCGAAAGGAGTACTAAAATTCTCTGCCCACAATCCCAATGCCAAAGCTGCCCAAAACTATTCAATTATCGAAGATTCGGGTCAAACCCCTTGTGCGATGTCAGCTTTGGAGGTGCTTTAGATGTGTCCTTTACAGAGGAATGCCTTGTTATATGCATTAGGAGTTCTAGACCCGTGTGGCTCAAAGGTTATTAAGTTTGGCGTCATGGATGTTAAACATCACTTGCTTTACCATGTGGCCTTTCAAATCCATGTGGATTACATGAAGTATACTATCAAATGCACTGTTATTGATGAAGGTGTTGCAACGTGCGTGATGTCCCTAACCTGTTGGAAAGCCATTGGCTCTCCAACTCTCTGTCAATCTACGACTATGTTGACTGCATTTGATGGTCATTCTTTTTGACCCCACGAAATTCTTCCCACCTTTCTGGTCCAGTTAGGTGGAAAGACAGTGGAGGTGGATGCCGAGGTGGTTGATGCACCCCTTGACTATAATTTATTACTAGGGCGTAATTGGACCTATGCCAAGACTGTGGTCATGTCATTGGTTTTCCGCACTTTATATTGTCCTCGCGAAGGGAAAATAGTGACGATTGATCAATTATCCTTTGCGCATGATATTCTGAATGCATTAGTTGGACCTTCGATCCCAGTGATCGACAATTCTCAGCCGCCAACGAAGTATATTGGTGTCGGAATGCATTCCTCTCTCATGGGTACTTTTGATTTCGTGGCACCAGTTCATCACATTTATGCCATGTCCAATATGTCTTCTTCATCTATGGGGTCTATTCCTTTCCGTACTTCATATTTCAATGATCCTTGGACCCTACCTTCCCCTACCATTTCCTGTGAAGGTCAGTCACACACTGGAATGGCAATGCCACTGTTAGTAGCAGAGGTTGTGTATCAGGTTGTTCTTAACTCTACTGTTGACCCAGATCTTGTCTCCTCGCAAACGAATGAGGAAGATCTCGTTCTAGAGCCCGTATGGGCAACCTCATTGTATTGTTCACATGATTGCCTCGATGATATTTACCTTCGGATCAAGCCATATTAGAGGCCATGAATGGTCCTGATATGCCATGGGACGATATGCATCATCGCTCTTACTACCTCCCAAAACTTGTTAGGATCGAACATGACGACTTTAGATCTACCTTGAGTGAGATGGTCAGTCACATTGTGGTTGCACTAGATACACATGGTATTTATGCCGAAGGAAACATGGCGAATATTTCTCCTACCGTCACAATTGACATCTCTCGAATTCTTGGCAAAATTGAAAACGTATATATCGGTGCAGATTGTTCACCTGAATAAATTCAAATCTACAACGATCTCTTCAAAGAATTTTGTGATGTATTTGCTTGGTCATACGACGAGATGTCAGGGATTGACCCTAGCATTGTCGAACATGAGATCAAGACTTATCCTGATGCTAGACCTGTCCGACAACATCTTAGAGTTGTTAATCCTAGCAAGGCCCCTACTATTAAGGTAGAGGTAGAGAAGCTACTTAATGTTGGTTTCATCTACCCGGTTCCTTTAACCGAATGGGTGTCCAACCCTGTTCCCGTGAATAAGAAACAATGAACCATCCGTGTATGTATGGATTTTTGAGACCTGAACAAGGCTTGTCCTAAAGACAACTTCCCGACACCTTTCATTGACCAGATTCTCGATGAGTGTGCGGGAAGCGAGTTTTTTTCTTTTACGGATGGATTTTCAGTATATAATCAAATTCAAATCAAACCCGAGGATCAACACAAGACGACATTTATTTGTCCTTGGGGTACTTTTGCATACCAAAAAATACCTTGAGGCCTTAAAAATGCCGAAGCAACCTTCCAACGCGCAATGACCTTTGCTTTTCACAATCTCAAAAACATGGTCGAAGCTTACCTTGACAATCTCGTTGCTCACTCTAGCAAGAGAGTATATCACTCTACTCACCTTCGACTAGTATTTGAGAGATGTCGTTATTATCGCATCCATTTAAACCCTCACAAGTGCATCTTCTGCATTAGGCCTAGATGTTTTTTAGGATTCTTAGTCTCTGAGAATGAGATCATAGTGGATCCTATGAAGGTTGAGGCAATACTTCGATTGCCTCCCTCACACAACATTTGACAACTTTAGGGCTTACAGGGGAAGGCTAACTTCTTGCGTCAGTTTATATTGAACTATGACAATTTAACTAAGGCTTTCATGCATCTTTTGAAGAAGGATACTTCACTTATATGGGATGAGTGAGCCCATGAATCCTTCGATGCTCTTAAGAAATCCTTGGTATCGAGGCCTCTGTTGAAGCCTCCATAACAGAGTAGAGATTACTTGATGTATATCACCATGTCCGAAGGGACGGTTGGCATGTTTCTGGTTCAGGAGAATGATGAGCTCCGCGAGCACATTATCTACTATCTTAGTCGAAATTTAGTCGGTCCTGAACTTAGGTATTCTGACGTCGAGAAGCAAGGCTTGGCCATCGTACATGCAGTTCATAGATTACGACATTATATATTGCTTTGAAAAACTACCGTAGTTGCAGATATCAATCCATTTCAATATGTCCTTACCCGACATATCATAGGGTTAAAATATGATAAGTGGATTGTTATTTTGCAAGAGTTTGATCTTGATTTTGCTTCGGCAAAGTCTAATAAATCGCTAGTTTTTGTCGAGTTAATATTAGACTTCCCTCGACTAGATGAGGATGCTATTCATAACAATTCATTCGTAGATGAACATATTTTCCTTATCTTGTCTTCAAACCCCTGGTATGGAGACATTTTAATCTATCTTCAAACCTTGAATTTCTCTCAGCATCAATCGAGAGACGATCGACGACGTATACGGTATCAAGCTAAAAACTACTTTATCATTGGCGACACCTTGTATCGTCGAGGCGTAGATAATATTTTTTTTCGTTGCTTGACTCACGAGGAAGCTGAGTCAGTTCTCAATAACTGGCACAGTGGGGCTTTGGTGGTCATCTATCCGGGCTTGCGACAACAAAAAAAATATTGCGAGTTGGTTATTTGTGGTCGTCATTTTTTAAAGATTGTGTTGAAGTGGTCAAGAAGTGCCACCCTTGCCAGGTGCTCGCTCAGAAATTGTGCTTGCATCGAATTCCTCTACTCTCGGTCATCATCGTCGGTCCTTCACCAAGTGGGGGGTAGATTTTATGGACTGTAACCCAGCTTCGACTGGGGGGGCATCATCATATTATCTTGGTCATGGATTACTTCACTAAATGGGAAGAGGCCATGCCTACTATTAAATCCGATGGTAAGACAACAACATTGTTCGTATTCAACAAAATTATAGCCTAGTTCAAAATCCCAAAGGAAAATGTCATTAATCATGGCAGTCACTTTCAAAATGAAATGATGAAGGAATTAGCATCAAAACTGAGGTTTAACCATGGTCATTCTTCCCCTTAATATCCCTAGGCAAATGGACAATTAGAAGATGTGAATATATCTCTCAAGACGATTTTGTAAAAAACTATCAACTAGAGTAAATATGACTGGCATCTAATGCTTTACCCTGCACTTTGGGCATATCGAACCTCAGTTAATACTTCCACCATTTTTTCTCCTTTTCAGTTAGTACACGGTGTGGAGTCGATCCTTTCGATTTAATGCGAAATCCCTTCCCTTAAACTGGCAATTGAGCTCCTACCTGACACTTCCGATCTTGAAGAACACCTCATGCACCTAGAGCGTCTACATGAGCAGTGTCGAGACGCCTCTACGACTATCGAAGCGAATAAATGATGTTTTAAGGTTCAATATGATAGGTTTGTCTGTCCTTGGTAGTACATTAAGGGTGACTTGGTCCTACTGTATGACCAAGCCAAAGAACCATTGGGATAGACAAGTTCAACCCCATGTGGCACCACCCTTATATCGTGCGACGTGTTTTAGAGAAAGGAGCATGTGAATTGGAGGATTATGAAGGGAATATGTTGGATGAGCCCAGAAATGGGCTCTACCTTAAAATATATTATGCTTGAGCCCTCAAGCTTGGGCGTGACTCGTTGTATACTAGTGTATCTTAGTGTACATATATCTTTTCCTTTGTGTCATTGACTTGCTTATTGAGTTTTCTCTTGGTTGGCAGATGTCAACGAAGTCTTCAATTTACTTAGGATTCACAGATGGTGCCAGTTGTCATACACGGAACTTGGCTTCCGTCGCTTGGGTCATTTACTCACCCGAGGACCAAATGGTGTCTTTGCGTGGCATTTGTCTAGATCCATCAACGAATAATGTGGCTCAGTATAGCATCATTATAGAGATTTTGCGAGATGTCATTTCACATGGTGTTCAGTCTTTAGAGGTTCACCTGGACTCCCAATTAGTAGTATGTTAGTTAAACGACAGTTACCTTGTGTGAAACCCTACTCTATTTTGACGATTCCTACGGGTACAACTTTTGGAACGATACTCTTATTTTATTACTTATAATCACATACCTAGAAGTTCTAATTATATATCTGATGCATATGCTAATTATGTTTTAGATTGGAATTTGTCACATAACTAAAGTAAAGAAAACACATTCATCAATGTACACATTGTAACATATATAAGTAAAACCGAGGACCAATGTTTTTTATATTTCATCTCTCCATGGTGTCAAGTAAAAAATGAGGCTCACACCCTCAAAATACATATATGGCCAGTAGATATATGGCCATGGAATATACGCTTATGGCACCAGATGCGTGTCATGATGGCATAGTACGATATTTGCGAGATGCCGGAAGAGTTGCACCCACGCACGGGGCACACCCACTACCTGTCATTGCACAACCTCTGACAGATCCTCCACCTTAACCATAGGATCATGTGCGTCAATCGAGACAGGTTTCCCTGCACATTTTGTAGCACTCTCTCTGCATCTCCTCCTGCATGCCTATCTCCCTGATTCCTCCATCAATGTCGTGGGAATCCATCTAGTCGTCGCAGACCCACAGCTGCACAACAAAACCATTATTAATACTTGATACCATACAAAAAAAATTGTGTTTTATATTCTTTTTGAAAAACACAAAAAAATGAAATATATAAAAAAAAATCTTACCTATATCACCGTAGGTAGAGCCTGGTGGCAAAGGGATATTTGGATATCCTCTGTAGTTGATCCCAACATAAGGGTAGTCATCTATGGCTATCACGTATCAACGCCACCAAAAGAAAAACTCATCGTTGTAGGGGGTTGGCACCCTACCACCTCCTAACCGCCTCATCACTTTGGTCCACCATGACATGGCTAGATCGTGTGGTCCATGTGGAACGATCTCTACTCTAAGGCTCAAGCCCGGAACCCGCTCAAAGAAAAAACTACATAAGATAGATGCCAAACCAAAGTTTCTTTTCCTCCCCTGTTTGCAATCTGTCAACTGGCTCTTCATGTTAGCCAACGGTGAGGTACACCAATCATAAATAGTGGGTCGTAAACACTCCATTGCATAAAACATGAGTGGCCTTGATGCCTGGTGCAATGAGGCCGATCCCGTGATCCATGTAAGTACAAGAACGACGATCTTCAAACTCATGTTCTCGATCGCCCTGATGGGGAGTTGGCTCCCTACTTTTTTTATGCCTGCAACATAGTGGGTGGCAATGTAGTCCTATATGTTCATACCACCCCCAACACCCTGGGCTTTGAGATTCACCACCTCACCCCAACGAGATAATCATGTGATAAAATAGATGTCATCTACTTCAATCCTCCATGGTTACCCATCGAGATTGAAGGCCTTTATATCCAGATCCCAGAAGTTTACTAGCAATTGGAGTAACCTCACTTGAGCCCTCATTCCTTTGAGAGCCAAAAATTTGTAAAACCCACTTCTTTTTAGAGCTAGTTGGGCCCCTCCATCTCTTTCCACTGCTGCATATACTTCCTCATGCTCTCTCTCTCTCTCTCCATTCAAGCACCATCTTGCCAAAGGAAAACCATTTTTTGAGTTAAATTCATTTAAAAAACTTGTTTGTGGACTTGTACATGGGCTGCAGTGTTAACGGTTGCGTGTAGGGCCACATATACGCGGGCATGCTTTGATTTGCCCGCGTACATGTCTCCATATATGCGACCCGATAAACTATAGCTCACGTACACCCTAATTTATATGGTACACCCTCAAATACTAAAAAAATGAGGACCAAATTTAAAATTTAAAATATAAATTAAGAGGAGGGTAAGAGCACTTACTTGGTCCATGCGATTATCAATTCCGTTGATCGTAGCTCTCGTAATTGACACTTGAAGATCGAGGGAAAATTGGTCCAAAATGCACTATGTGGGTTAAAAACTCAAATGGTATGGTAAAAGTTGTTATTTTTACTATTAGTAAAAAAAAATTATTCATTTTATATAGTTTATGCTAATTTTTCGACCTAGTGGACTAATAGTGCAGTGGAAGGAGTTGGTTTTGGTGGTTTTAATCAGGGATTTTTGTGGTTTCTAGTGTCATATCGCTCGTTCGTGACTTCGGCAGGTATTTTCTTTTACCATCATATAGGATAGGTTGTCACTCCATCTTGCATATTTGCATTATCCTATGACTATGATATGTATGCCTTAGGTATGAACCCATTTATTAGCGACACAGAACCTTCTTACTACTACTAGAAATGTTGTTATTAAGTGGTAGATGCTTACCAAACATGGGTGCCCTAGTTAGAACCTTTGTGCCATTTGATTCCCATGCATAAGTTATTCTATAGGATCGGGAGTCCCTTATAGTTCCAATATGACTTTGCATTTGAACCCCATATTCTTACTCACAAGCATTCTGACCTGTAGCTATGGGACTCCCCTGAGTCTTAGTTAAGCTCTTTTCTGACTCTCTCAAAAAGCGAAAATATTGTTGAGTGAACTTGTCTCTTTCACACTCGTTAAATGGTTTTGAAAGGAGGTCTATTTGGTCTAAGTTTAACCCTTTTTCGGACCAAGTAGAATAATTTCGAAAAAGGAATACTCTAGTCATCATTGGCTAGAAGAGTTCTCCTTGTTGGAAATACTAAAACAACTGAGAGGGGGGGGGGTGAATCAGTTGTATGTGAGCTTAAACAATTTTAAGTTTGTTAAAACATTATTAATCTTTCTGCATGTGGTCATCAACAATATACAACATATGGACAGTAAAAGTAAAGACCATCAGTCACACATAAAATACACACAGAGACAGATTTTCACTAGGAAACCCATAAAGGGAGAAAACCTCTTCTTCTTCGAAATGATAGGCAGACTTTTTCAGTTCTGTACATCATTTATAATTGAGCACCAACTCAATGTGAGGCTGCTACCTCTGTTTTACAAGCTACAACTTGTTTGAGAGCTCCAACTCGCTGGTTTCTCTAGAACCCACTAGAAGGAAGCACCAACTCCCTGAATATTCCAGCACCAACTGGATGGAAGCACCAACTTCCTGAATGTTCCAGCA
>ML888117.1:9355-26338 GCA_009831015.1 Picea engelmannii | reverse complement strand
GGACATGGGGCTTTTTGTCAGTTAACTGGAACGCCGAGCCATGCATGGCCGAGAGTTCGCCAAGAACCCTAGCTCCTTCCAGCCTATAAAAGGAGGGGTAGGGGTACTATTCAAAGGAGGAAAAATTATTGCAAAGAAACTCTAATTGCCAAGCCAGCTTTGTGCCAACCCTTTAGCCTTTCCTCAAGCTTTAGGAGAAACTCAAGAAGCAGCAGTTGGAGGACAAAGAAGAAGAGGAAGAGCCCAGGATCAAGATCGTGGAACGGTGACCAGCCTCAGAAATCATTGTAAGTTGATTTATATTGATGGTAATGAAAAAGATACTTTTCCCGTCCCGAAACACATAAATCTCATCTTCATTATCTGATTTATGTTTTATCTCTAACCCCCTAGTAGATCAGTAGCATGCATATATGTTTTTGTCTTGTTTGCAGGAAAGCTTTGTGGAAGGAGCAGCAGTAGCAAAGAGGCGACAACTCAACGGAGGATCTACTTCAACCTTCGCAAAACAAGGTTAGTTCATTCTTCCTGTGCTTGTCTGAGAAAAGGGGTTGAGATTTTGGGTAGAAGGTTAAAGGTTAAATCTGAAGGGTCATGATCTGCATATAGGCTTAGAACCCTAGCTTATTAGTCCGTAGGGTAAAATACCCAACAACAGCGCCCTCGGGGGCGGTCGTGATAAAGGCAAAAGACAATTCTGCAAATGAACATACTCTGAACAATAGGCAATGATCGCGGGAATAAGTAGCAGCGATTATGTGGGCATTGATAGCCCAGCCAAGTTCAGAGGTCTTCGGCAAATGAGAGAAATCACTGCAATAGTTGCAAAGTAAGACCCACCGTAACAAGAGAAAGTGTTGGCATCGAATGTTATGGGGGCCAACGACAGCAGGGAGCAATGCTGTTTCACCATGTGTCGTCCAAGATCTCTCATTGAGTGGGGAATCAGAATCAAGATACTGTCGCCCTTCCGGAAAATTGTGCTGATGTCGACAAAAGGGGAATGCGACTCCCAGAAGCAAAGGGCTTCGTGGAATCTATTGAGGTGAGGAAGTGGCAGAGGTACATGGACGAAGTCAAGAAGTGGGAAGACTCAAGACTGCCCTTGGTTGGAGGATGTATGAGATAAAAAGTGGCCGCAACCATGTAACGAGGTTGAGTGTCAGGGGGATGACAAGACCGGTGATAAGTTGTGCCAGAGGCGGGACAAGGTGAACAAATTCAGAGGGTAGAGGTAAGTGACCTGTGGGGGACTCTGAAGATATGGACGATGCTAGCAAAGGTAGATGATAAGTAATGCTCCAACCAAGGGTGACATGGGTTGCGTTTGGCCAAAAGGAGGGAAGAAGGTCGCCAAAGGTGACGACAAAAAAGATAATATAATGACTGGAAATAAAGGCGTTTGTACAATAAATAATGAATAATTTGGGGAGAAATGTACAAATATAGAAACGGGTGCCCCAGTGTGATATGGGTGGCCCATGTAGGGTAGAATTTGCTTGGAAAACTAATGAAGGGTGGGGGCCCCATTGGTGAGTTTCTGTATGAGGTAGGTGAAATGAAGGTAGGTTCACAGATGGGCAAATTGATTGTGGAGGAAATGGAGGGTTCATGATACTACGGAGGTGCAGGTAAAAAATAGAACCGTAAAGAGATAATCTGGGAGTCTGTGTGGGAAAGCTAGCAAAATGAGGAGAAGGAGTATTTGGCTAATTTGCGACATGATGAAAGACTATCGGGACTCCCAGCCCTAAAGGGTGATGAAAAAACAGCATGAGTGTCAAAAAGTGGCAAAAGGTGTTATGAATGGGACAACTCATGTGGGTAAGAATGCTACCGGGTAACAGTACCAAAGATGCAAATGGAGGCGTGGGTACTGCAGAGCCGGGAATGGGGATCCTAGAGGCCAATATCAGAGGGTGTGACTGGAAATGTAAATGTGATACAGCGGGAAAGACTACATGCCAGTGATGAGTATATACCTGAAGGGGTTGTGTCAATGGATGATGATCAAGTACCTACACACATGAAAACCAAATACCCAAAGTGAACAATATCTGAAGAGAATCAACGATATGAGCATGTATTTGATAAGTGTGACTATGCGCATGCATACCTAACCATGGTATGAATAAAAGGTGCCCCAGGGGCATATGAGGAAAATCGACCCAGGGACTGCTGTGATGTAGGTGACGGGATGTTGATCCCGTGGCTAAAGACGGTTTGAAAAATGGACATCGTGGGCTCCCGGAATGGTGAGTGGAAGTTTGGCAAAAAGGCCTATATATAGCTGTAGGGCCCACATTGCCACCTCATTTGTACCTGCTACAATAGTGACTGGACGAGTAGTTTTCAGAGGAGATTGGGAGATTCGGGGAGGACGATGTAGCCAATTGAGGATCTACAAGTATCAGGTTAGTGGTCTGATCATCCTGCATAGAAATAGGTTTTCAATTTTTGGGCAGGGGCTATACGAAGGGTCGTACAGAGGTATTTAGGGGGTATGGGCCCCACATGCACGGGTGATCCGGTGATAGGCGCGCATATGTGTGCACCTGCCCACCGGATATACGTGCATGGGGGCGCGGTAGAGAGGATTTAAGGTGCGCTTGAAGGGCGCACCTGTGAGTTGAATAGGCGCGCACCAGGGCGTGTCTGTGGGTTGAACAGGCGCGCACCTCTGCGCGCCTGTATGGTGAACAGGCATGCATAGAGGCACGTCTGTGAAACAAACAGGTGCGCACGGATGCGCACCTGTGTAGTGAACAGGCGCGCATGCGTGCACACCTGTGTAGTGAACAGGCGCGCATGTGTGCGCACCTGTGGGTAACAAAACCACGCTTAGGAGGCAAGCTTGGGGTGTATAAAAACTAGTCATTTTGATGCTGTGGATGGTTGCTTGAGCTGATATAGGGCTCTTTGTTGTCTGCAGGTGGACGGTGGTGACGATGCTAGTAGGGTGGCGAGAGCGAGACTGGTCTCAGCTGTGAGACGTCGTGGCCATTGAGGAGCCCGGTGTCCATGCGACTTTGGAAACCTCTAGGTTGCTAAAGTTCTTTGAGTGCCCGTTGATACGGGCACAGGAGTATCTATTACAGTTCTTGATCCAGATGTGGAGTCCAGAGCTGCACTACTTCCTCGTGCGAGGAGAGCAGATCCCCTTCACTGCAGTGGAGGATGTTTATTTCTTGACTGGGCTCCCCTTTCGGGGAACACCTCTACCATCGGAGTCGGTGATGCCTAGGGGTACTTTGCTCGCCGATATTGGCCAGAGATATTGTTCAGGTCATAACATTATGTCCGGGATGGTGGTGAGTATATCGGAGATAGATTCCCTGGCGCATCGCTGTATAGCAGCGATGATTGTGCGGGTATATGGGTCACTGGCGACCCAACGGATTAGTGGTAGCCAGCTTCTGGTGCTAGAGAGAGTGTTGGCCGGCGAGCATTTCGCTTGGGGGCTGATGCTGCATGCGAGGATGTTGTCATAGTTGGACCACTGTCAGTCTACTGATGCAGGGGAGTTTGCTTTCTGGTCCATCCTAGTGGCCTGGTTTCTAGAGAGGGTGTCGATGTTGCGCCCGAGGATTGTATTGAGTGTGCCTGGGGCACGAGAGCTGTGGTTGAGGTGGTGGTAGACTGTATTGCTTCGCCATGGCGGTGACGAAGGGGGCCACTTCTTTTTGGCAGAGGCAGTGTAGGTATGGTGACAGATGCCACAGGTGATTTTGCGGTACCCCTATGCCGGGGTGGACTTCCGGGATGATCCGGATATGGTGCTACCTCCTGGGGAGGTTTTTGATCATCGAGGTATGTTGATTGATGATGTAGATATGTATGTTTGCATATTTTTTGAGATAGCTTTCCATATGTTTATGATATAGATGCTGATACTATTTGTTGTTTGTTTGTATGTGTAGATGTGGCACCTCGCGGGCAAGAGGTAGAGTTGTAGAGAGTGTCGGCTCCTTGGGAGCCGGAGAGATTTCCGCGGGGAGAGAGACGTCTGCGGGAGGATGCTGCAGGGCAACCAGATGAGCCAGAGAGGGTAGCGAGGAGGCGCCAGTTTGATGACCTTGGTGCGGGGCCATCACACGCTCCTCCGACGGCGACCGGAGTGGATTTTGATGATATACGTCGTCGTCTGGAGACGGTTTTACAGGATGTGCCTGAGGGCATGTGGTCATGCATCCAGGACGAGAGTTTCTTGGAGCAGTGTGTGGGGGTACCTCCACCATGGCGGTCCTTAGTGCAACAAGCAGCAGTGGTTGCTGCTATGATGAGTGGATGCCTGCCGTCGGGGCAGGAGGGTCCTGTAGGGGGTGGACCACCACTGCCTGAGGCAGGTGGTGGTGGGCCGCCACCGCCTGAGGGAGGAGCAGGTGGTGGCACGATAGAGGCACCATGAGAGGTGCATGATGTATATATTTTTGTTTTGTTGTATATAGGCTGGTGAGCCCATTTTTGTACTGAGGTGCTGCATGGGCCTGCGGATACATGTATTTTTGTATGTAAACATTCGAATGGCTTAATGGGATTTTATATATATATGAGTATACCTATTTTGAGATCCATATGTTGTCTACATGTTTTTTGCTGATGAGTTGATGATGTCTATTCTATATATATGCTGTGACAGGATTTGTGAGATGTTTATGTATGTGTAGCTTGATGTGATATATGCCAATCTAACACCGTGTTAGTTATGTGATATGTTATTTGATTCAATTGTCTTGGAATATGTGTAAATGCAATGGAATCAAAATGTCGAGATAACAACCTAACCTGTAGGTATTGGCGAAAGAGGCACGGATCGCGTACGCGATACACATTGTTGAGCTGGAGAACAACTAGTTGAGAGTCGAGGAAGATGTTAAGGTGACGAATATGGTGATGTTGGGCATTGGCCAGGAGGCCAATGACAGCAGTGTATTCCGCTTGGTTGTTGGTTGCTGACCCCAAGCATATGCCGCTTGAATGGAGCATTTCATGTGAGGGGGTGTATAGATCCCAAGCAGCCGAAGCGATATTTTGTGTCCAATGACTGGTGCCGTTGGCGTAAATGATGTGGTAGGCTGGTGGAGGAAGCATCTATCAATAGCACAAAGGATAGTTTAGATGTGAGGGAAGGAGAAAAAAGAGTAAAAAACGCTAGAAAAGAAATAACCTAAAGTAGAATTACTACTTTTAAGCATAAAATTTCTTGAGATACAACCCGTTGACGGGTTCTTTGAGAGAGAGGCCTTCGGGAGAGGCCAGGATATATGCACCTTTGGTGAGGCAATGTTGAATGATGTATGGGCCATGCCAGAGTGATTCAAATTTTCCATGGTTGAAGGTATCATGAGTGATATCGTAAGCCAGGACAAGGTCACCTTCGCGGAATGATCGAAGGTTAACATGGCGATCAAAGGTAGCCTTGGATTTTTTTTTAGCTGCCTCGTTGTTCTGTAAGGAAGATTGACAATCTTCATCCAGAGACTCCAAGTTCAGCAAGCGCTGCTCCATTGGAGCAGTGTCAGGTAATAGCTCAATTGCGGTGCGTAAGGTGGGAATTTCGCACTCGATGGGAAGAGTTGCCTCGACCCCATGGACTAAATGAAATGGTGTGAAACCAGTAGCGATTTTCACAGCTATTTGGTAAGCCCATAGCGCAGGAAATAACATATGATGCCAATTGGTTTTATGTTTATTAACCGTGCGCTGTAACATGGTCTTGAGGACTTTGTTAACTGCCTCGACCTGTTCATTTGACTGAGGGTAATATGGTGAGGCAAACTCGTGAGAGAAGCCTAACTGAGATGAGATTTCGATGAAGATCTCATTATCGAAGTGTTTCCCATGGTCGAAAATGAGTTGGAGGGGTACTCCAAAGCGGGATATGACGTGGTTAAAGAAAAAACATGTTGCAGTGTCAGTGGTGTTGTTGAAAGTGGGCATAGCTTCTGCCCATTTGGTGAAGTAAACAACGGCGACAATGATGTACTTGTGACCATTGCTGGAGGGGGGATTACAAGTCATGAAGTCAATGCCCCATTTACAAAAGGGGTTGGCAGTGATGACAGGGTGAAGAAGAGCGGGGGGATCTCGGGCTTTGTTGGCGTAGAGCTGACATTGCTCACATCATTTCACGGCATGAATGCAATCATGAAACAAGGTAGGCCAAAAGTAACCGGCTCGAATAATCTTTTGAGCTGTGGATATACCCGAAAGATGACCCCCACATGCACCGCTGTGGCATTCGTTTAAGACTTTGTCAGCCTCGTCAATAGTCAGGCATCGACGAAGAATGGTGTCGACGCCCCGCTGATATAGGATGTCTTTGATGAGGAGGTAGCGTGGGGCCTGATGGCGAATACATCGACGATCATCTCGTGAAAGGTGGTTACCGAACTTTTGAGTTCGAAGGTAGATGAGAAGGTCGCCATACCAAGGATCATCTGAAGTGATGTAAAAGAGATGTTCATTGGGAAAGTTGGTGTTGATGGGGGTACTGGTGGTGTCAGAGGGGAGGGTCGTGACAAGTTCGGCGAGAACGAGGGCCTTCTTACTCTTAGGTGTTGAGAACTTGAGGTCGTATTCTTGAAGGATAACGATCCAATGAGAAAATTTTCCATTAACTTGTCGACGACTGAGCAAGTACTGCATAGGGTTGGAATCGGTGACGACCTTTGTGGTACGAAGCAGAATGTAATGGCGTAGTTTCTGCACTGCGAGGACAACTGCGAGAGCAAGTTTCTCTTCATGTTTATATTTCAAGGGTGGTCTTGAAAGGTTTTTACTAATGTAATAAATGACATGTTCACGATTATCATCTCTGAGCTGGACGAGGATGTCGGCTACTGATACAGCTGATGCTGATACGTAGAGGATATAGTCGCGATTGTAGTTAGGTGCACTAATTAAAGGTGCATTTGAAAGAACTACTTTAAGATCGTCAAATGACTGTTAGGCATGGTCGTCCCACTGAAAAGGGATGTCGTGACGTAGTAAGCGAAGGAAACCGTGTGCGCGTATGGTGTAATCAGGGACAAAGCGTCTAAGAAAGTTAGCTTTGCCTTGTAGACTTTGAAGTTGTCGTAAATTTTGGGGAGGTGGAATTTCAGTGATAGCTTGGACTTTGAGGGGGTCCATGGTAATACCGCTTTGGGAAACAATAAAACCGAGGAGGCACCCTACGGTGACATAGAACACACACTTGAGAGGATTCAAGCGGATGTTGTACTGACGACACCATTGAAAGATGATTCGTAAATCATCGAGATGCTAGGTGCGTTTCTTGGATCGAGCTGTGAGGTTGTCCAAGTAGGCGAGGATGATATTAGCTAGATCGTGAAAGATGTATGTCATCGCCCAATGGAAAGTTGCACCAGCATTTTTTAAGCCGAAAGGCATGACACGATATGCAAAAGTACCCCATGGGGTAGTGAATGCAATTATATACTGATCGGTTGGGTGGATTTGAATTTGGTTATAGCTAGAGAATCCGTCCATAAAGGAGAGAGCCTCGTGGCCGACACAGTTGTCAATAATTTGATCGATGAAAGGCGTTGGAAAGTTATCTTTGGGACATGCATTATTGAGATCGTGAAAGTCTGTGCAAACGTAGATAGTGCTCTATTTTTTGTCGACAGGTAAAGGGTTGGAAACCCGTGAGGTATAAGCAATGGGGTACATAAACCCAGCGGCGCGTAATTTGTTAATTTCGGCTTTGATAGTCACGGCTTTGGATGGGTGTAGCGGTCGTTGTTTTTGGCGAACTGGTGTGATGTCAGGCCAGGTGTTGATGCGATGTTCGACAATAGAGGGATCGAGTCTCGGAATTTCCATGTATGTCTAGGCAAAAATATCCCTATATTCTTGGAAGAGGGTTTTATATGCATCAATTTCCTGAGGAGTGCAGGCAGCTCCAATGATGATTTCTTCGACGATGCCATTTTTAATGGAAATGTCGATTTTGATGGTGGGGGAAATGTTGGCCATATTACCTTCTTTAAAATCATCAGGGGCAGGACTGGGATTGTTGAACCAATCGATAGGCCTTGACGAGATAAAATCTTTGGTTTCGATTGTGTAAATGGGGTTTTGGTTAGGAGGCATGGGGGCTTCCTGTGGTGAGAAGAGTGTGTGGTGATGTAGCGCATCCCAGGGAGAGTCTGGGTGGTTTAGCTCTTCCAGTATTTCCTTGTTGCATTGGAAACGTCGGGAATACAAGGGGTCATGAGGAGTGATCTCGGTGACAGTGTGGTTGCCCCCTGATGAAGAACCAGGGGGAACAATGCTAGGAGATGGTGATGTTTCACTAGACATAAACCATATATTGAAGTACTGAGGGGTACTCGTGGTGGTTGGGTGGAGAGTGTCTGTAGGGGAATGGGCAGGAGAGTTGGGGGGGTTGGGGGGTAAATCCTCAGATACGTCATCTAAGAACCATGGAGGTGTTGGAAGTGCTTTGGGTTCGGGAGAAATGACATGAAGATCCTCTAGTGACGAGGTAATGTCAATTATCGCTGCTGCGGGTCGGTGAAGCAGGGCTAATTGACGTTGCCTATATTCAAGGATCATAGGACACTGGTATGTAAAATGAGATAATGAATCGCAGAGAGAGCAAGGGCATCTCATACGTTCATTGAATGAAGTGGTGACATAATGAATGTCAGTGATATTTGTTGAGGAGGACGTAGCAGGGCTGGGGTTGTTCTGGAAGTTCTGGCGCACTGCGGCTAATGTTTGCCGAAAGTGTGGTAGTGCTGGGAAATGATGGGTATAATGGACATACTCTGAACATATAGCATAAGCGTATTTGGTCCTCAACCCTTTACTACTGGAAGGGGGGGGTGGTAGTGGCGAGACTAGCAGTAGTGGCGGGTGTTAACGGAGTTTGATTGAGGGGGATTAAATTCCATAATTTAGGTAGTGATGGACAATTGTTGGTTTGGTGGCCCTCTTTCTCACATAGTGCGCAAGGTGGTGGGATGCGTGGGGGAAGTGGAGCAGTGGGCTCCTTCTTCTTTCTCCTACCCCCAGTTGTAATAGGGGGATTAGTGAGTGGGGGAGTGGTGGGGGTAAGGATAGGAATCGTCATGGGGATTCCTTCCTATGGGGGAAGGGATGGTCGAGGGACCATCTCAGGTGGGTGTAAATACCACACGGGGATTGCTAACACCATATTAGGTAGTGTGAGCGTTGCGGATACCTGAAAAGATTCTATACCAGGTGGAGGGTAAAAGAAGGGAATTTGAGTGAGGGGTTGGGGAACTGTCTCCCAAACTAGACTATGTCCTTGGGGAGAGGTTTCCATGGGGGTTGTGAGGAGGGGTTTCTGTGATGACCGGGACGTCAGATTTGACACAAGCCTCTGTAGGAGGAAGGGTATCCTCTGGGGGAGTTCCATTAGATGATATGACACATACTTGATTAGTAGGATGAAGGAGTGGTGGTGCTCCATGGTACGTCCCTAACAAGGATGGATCTTTAAAAATCCCAAGACCCATCTCGACGAGTGGATATGCATCTTGGTTTGTGTGGATGAGAGGAAGAATGTTATTGAGGTTGGCAGATGGGTTAGGCTCATAATGTGAGACTTGGGATGGTCACGATCTTCCCATTGTGGGGGAACATCATTGTCCAAAAGACGGAAGATTTCACTGCCTTCATAGCGTACATGTAGCTACGACCGAACAAGATATTATAATCAAGCGGGGCATCGATAACTTCGATATTGATGAGAATAGTCTTGCCCCCGAGTTCAATGGGGATGTTTTGGAAGAGCCCTTCAGGAGAGGATGGTCGTCTGTCATAAACTCGTAAGGTGATGGCGGAGGGTATGAGTTCCGAGGAACCAAGTTTCTACCATACTATTTTGGACATGATGCACGTAGATGCACCTTCATTGATGATACACCGATGAACTGTGATGTTCCATATTTTCACTGGTATTTGAAAAGCGATCAAGGCAGGAAGACGAGGTTCTCCTCTATCAAGATCAAAGGTGATGAGTCGAGTATCTGTAGGGTCGACTTCCCCCAAGGCAAAAAGTAGTGATTTCCACTGAGTAGGACAAGTCTGGAGAACTTCCAAGACTGACATGGCAGCCAGGGATTGTGCTAAGTCGTCTACCAAACTATAGTTATGAGCTGCCCGGGCCTGTAGGTTGTGGACATTCCTGCGCAATGGGATGCGAGGGATGCGAAGTGAGGGTTCGGCGGAAGGGCGAGGGATCACCAACAGGGGTGGCATTGGTGTAGGGTTTGTCTCTGGAGGGATGGGAGTAGACTCAGCAGGGGTATGATACTGACGATTACGCATTTGTAGAAGGATTTCTTCCTCACTGGTGAGGAGAATTGTACGATCTGTTGGATTGTTGGGGTTGAGGTATTGTCCCGCCTGAGGTGGGGGATGTTGTGTGTCCTGTTGGGTGTTTATCACACCTTGATGTGGAATAGGATTTTGTAGCACGGAGGGAGGGGGTTGTTGCATGTATTGTTGTGGTGCCTGCTGAGGGGCAGGTTGTGCAGGAGAATGGGGAAGACTACCAGAGTCTTGCAACCATTTGAAATCAATGATCTGGGGGCAATGATGAGTGTAATGGATGAACTCACCACAAAGGGCACAAGGGAAGATGGTTTTAACATTATTTCACCCTTGGCATTTATTATTATTATTTCCCACTTGGGGGTTTTGGTTCCCTTGGTTCTGGTTGCCCCCAGTGGGTTGGTGCTGTGGGGGTTGATTCCCGCCTTGACCTGGGTTGTTGTTATTCATATTCCATCCTTTCTTTTTGGCATTGTTCGATGGATGAGTTGGGTTGGCTGTGTTCAACTGTTCAAAACTTTGGTATTATTGAGCAGCAGAGGGTTGAAAAAAATTTACCCCTGCATGAGGATGTGGGGGAGCCATGGGTTGTGGAGGACCAGGAAATGGGAAGTATGGATTATGTGGTGGTACCGATCCATAAGGTACGTAGGAAGGCATAGTGCTTTCACTAGTACTATAAGCTAATGTTGAGGGATTACCACTGGTGGGTGGAAGAGGTGGATGTATGGGAGGTGCCGGTGGTGGTCCACTGATAGGTGGAGGTATAGCAACAGGGTATGGTTGTTGATAAGGGGGTGGGGGGTAATAAGAAGTGCCCCCATATGTCGGTGGGTATTGAGGTGTGCCATACATCGGTGGTGGTTGGGGTTGTGGACCATGATGTGTGGTGACACCGATCAGTCTGTCTGTTGAGTGAGACATCCCTTGTTTGTCTTGGCCACATGGCACAGGTTTTGGAAGATCAGGAAATACCGTGTATAAGTACCCTGACTGTGCATAGATGAGGTCATAATGTTGGGCCTTACTGATGGCTTCCTCTTTGGATTGAGGGAAGGTGGAAGCTACATCCTTTCCAAGGAGAGAGACCAGTGATCTAAGAAACCAGTCAAGAAACTGTTGCTTGGTGGTTTCTGCTTTACACAAACTACGTCGCCTACGCCACTCGTGAATGTGGTCAGCGATGTGTGTGGCTGAGGTTTGTTTGAAATTAGAAAGTATTTCTAGACCATTGTCGTGGTGGATGGGTAATTGGAAGAAGGTCAATAATGCTTTGGCCAATGACTCAAAAGTTGTGTGGGACCCCGATTTTTCTTCAGCATACCATTTAGCTGATGGGCCAGTGAGTGTGCGTTGAAATAATCGCAGTCTGATGGAATCATCCATAATGCTATTGGAGGAGCACCATAGATGAAAGGTCATGACATGGTTAGCAGGGTCATCCCCTGCCTTTCCTTCAAACTTTGGTATGTCTAAAGGTAGTTTGGTTGGCATTGCAGGCCATGTGGGATCATGCAATATAGGATCATTGGTGACTTTGGTGAGATCTGGTATGTTGAGAGAGGCCAAGTATCGCATCTGCAGTGGGGGGGGAGGATTAGCTCCGGCCATAGTGTGTTGTGAACCTGACCCGTGAGGGGGGCTAGGTAGGTTGGTGCTCCCTCCTTGAGAGGAAGTGGGTCCCCCGCTTCCATGTAAAGGAGAGCGAGTGAATGGATGACCTTGGGAAGTTGACCCAAGTAATGTAGAACCAAGAAAAGCTGATCCTAAGATAGTAGCACTTATAGGAGTGTGTGAAGGAGGTGTCGATGAGTAGGCATGACCAGATACTCCCCCTAAGATAGGAAGGAGGTTGAGCAAGCGTCGTGAATAATGGGGGTTCTGTGGTTCCTCTATGATGTTAGACTAGCTGTGTGAATATGTGCAAAAAGTGGTGAGAGAGATATAGAAACAAGATCCTTTGCGTTGAATGTTTACTCAATATATATATCCAAATCAAACTGTAATCAGATGTGCATCATACATAAAATGAGAAAGAAGCATATATGTGGGTAAGTGGGTTTTGTCCGCATGGGGGAATAAAAAAAAAGCAAATGCTCGTGTCCTAGAAGACATAACGTCCTTCCTCTCAAATAGCACTGGACCTTCCAATAGTACTCAACAGTGGGGTCTGAAGTCACTGGAAGAGAAACTAGTGAAGGATGAAATAACTGGTTATAATGAGGGGTAAAGGGGGCATATCCCGAAAGAGCTGGTGATATTTCCTAATAGCCACACAAAATCCAATCAAGGTGTAATTGCAGCCCACAATTGCCACCTGGGTAGATGTCCTAAATTTGGTCACTAGGTACCTCGGTCAAAGTGCAACATTTAGATTTTCGGCCTAAGAAATGGGTCACGGGCTAGATCCCGTCCAAGAGGTGGGTGCCTCATGGGGGGATGCACAGAACAACCGGACCTCGTACTTCAACCCTTCACGGGTATCTCCCTACCTTATGGTGATTGGAACACTTGACTTGGAGGATTTTCAGTTCCCTATTTGACAACCTCTATGTTTTGACAATGTGAGAACTAGATAACGGGGAGTTATTTGGATGCCTATCCCCGAAATCCTACCTAGACTAAAAAATTTCTTTTGGCACCTCCTGTGGAGGAAAACTTAGTGAGTTTTTAGAAAGTTTTTAGATATAGTTGTTTTGGGAGGTTGGGGGTGCAAACCAACCTCGTTGATTAAGAATGGGAGTGGATAGTCTCGTCAAGAAAAGATGGGGTACTTTCGGAATCCCTTTGGAGGAAACTTACTTTGACCTCCATGTTTCAAGAAGAAGCTATGTGAGTGATAAGTGACTTTTGTGTGTGAGTGAAAGTGTGCCAATTTTTAGTGAATTAGATGTCACTTTGCTGCATGTGGACTTCGCTTGGTCCTTACAAGATTTTGATTACCTAATTAACTAAGTGCCTTTGGTACAACCTTGCATAATTCAAAAGCCCTAGGAAGATAGCATGTGGACATGTGGGTTCGTTACTATCCTTTAACTCCCTATTTGTGATGCAATCTAAGAAAATCTTTGAAACTATCCTAGATTGAACATGTGGGCATGTATGGGCCCGTTACAAACCTTTAAACTTCCCTAGTGTTTTGATCTAAGAAAGCAAAAATTCAAACACTATCCTATCTTTGTAGCATGTGGGCATGTATGGGCCCGTTACAATATTTAAGATGTGTTTTGAAAAATAAAACTAAGAGGGGTCCCAAGAAGGGTCGTTGTCCTCTCCTAAAGGTTTTAATGTTCTTTAAGGGAGATGAAATCGTTTCACAATTTTTTTCTGATTCTGAAGGTCACTTGAATGCACGAGAGAAGAGCATACTAAGCGATTGTAATTCAAATTATAGTCCCAATGTAAGTTAGATGTGATTTAAAATGATTTCCACCTTATATTGTAAGCCAAAACAAGCTATCCATGTGGCAAAAAGAAAAGAAGGGAAATTGATTTTATCCTCTTAAGTGCCTATGTGTGTTTGACTAACCCCTTTATATGATGAGGGGACTAAGTGTGGTGCAGCTTTAAAACATGCTTGATATCATTTTTAAAAGGGCAGATGGCCTTCCCCACATCTCAATAATCTTACAATGTGAAATTTTGCATAGGTGCGCAGGTCCTAGTGAAGACAGAGACGCACATAGAGCATGCGCGCGAGCAAAGACAAGTTAAAAAGCGCACATGCACATAACAGAACCGTGAGTAAAGCGTATGGGCGCACGATGCACGCCCGTGGGCTGCAAAACCCGTGCATATGTGGCTCATGACCGAGAATGAAAAATCCGAATGGATTTCTCTCAATTCAACTTGGAATTGGCTGGTTGGTAGGTCGGCTTAGGCCGGTTAGTGCACCTGCAAGTTAAACAAACTAAAAGAAGAGAAAAATAAACCCAAATGAGGTAGGAAATTGATACCTATCCCCAGTGGAGTCGCCAATCTGTTGCGCCTCTTTCGTCACCTTGGTGAGCAAATAAGAGGTGCTTGCAAGCTCAGTTGGGTCTGTTGAGCAGGACAATTGTAGAGAAAAGAGTTAGAGAAAGAAAACAAAAACTATAACTAAGAATTAGACTAATATATGCAATAAAAATTAAAATCATGAGCATAGGGACATAGCAATAAAAAGAACAAAAAGACCCATGTCACCAATGTTTGAGGCTGATCTATTGATGAAAACAAAGCACCAAGAAGAAAGGGGACTATGAGTCCCTTCTTCCTCCAAGGGAAGGCTCTTGGACCCTCACTAGTTAGCTCTTCTTACAACAAAGAAAATGAAAATGGTGATGAAAGAACTCTTTACAAATCCACTCAATGGAGAGATGGATTGTCCAATGTAATGGTGCCCAAAGTGTTCTTGTCAATGATGGAGTCCTTACAACAATATAGGCAGCATAACATTACTTTGAATTCCTTGAGAAAATGAGGTGCATTCATGGATTTTTATAGCATTGCTTTGGGCTTTTGTTTAACTGCTTTGTAGTGTGAAAAGAGGCCATTTAGGGCATTTTTAGGTCTTTGACTAGCCCACCATTCAGATCCAGCCCGGATTTGGAGGTCAAATCAGCTTGGGAGCTGAACCATAAGTGGTTGGGAGGCCTACCACATTCATAAATGCCCCGTTTAGCAGGTGCACAGATTTTTGCGCTAACAATCGCGCATCGTGCACCTGTGCACGCTGTGTACGTCCCTGTTCCGCGTATGTGCACGCGTGCCAAATGTATGCAAAACGCTCTTCAATTTTTCACTACTTTGTATAGTTTTTTGACCTTTTTGAATGCTGTGGTATTAATTCAGGTCCATGAATGACTTCATTACTGTTTGACGATGCTGAGTTCTTGTAACCATGTGCGGACGAAATTTCAGTGATAACACAGTAGTCGGAACTACCTCTGGTATTCTATAGAGATGACCCCCAAAAGTAACAAGGACACTACGGGGTCGAGACTCATAAACATCATGGTGTCTCCACATATATGGTTGGCCCAAGAGCACATCACAGACATCGATTAGGGAAACATCACATAATACCTCATCCTTGAAGGGTTGGATGCCATATGATAATCGACATTGTTGGCTGACATGAAGATCTCGTCCTTGGTGAAGCCACCCAATGTTGTATGGTTGCAGGTGTGGTCTTGTCGACAATCCCAACTGTTTGATGACCTCTGCTAAGATGAGGTTCTTCTGGTTTCCACTATAAACAATAACATGTAGCGGGGTCCCCTTCACCCACATCTGTGAATGAAAAAGGCGCTCCCCTTCTTCAGGATCTGTTGGTTCTTCTGGTTGAATTGCTGCGGTCGCGACAATAGCAATGGGGTCTGTGTCGATGATCTGTCTTTTACCATTATTTTCAGAATCAGATTCTGAATCAAGGTTTGGCTCCTTGTCTTTGATCTCGGCCACCAATGATTGTTTTGAGCGACATTCATCGGTGTTGTGCCAAGGGCTTTTGTGGAACTCGCACCATTTTCCGGTGTCCTTCTTTGTCTTCCCATGACCCTTCTTTTCTTGTGTCTTGGACTGGATTTCAGGAGATTGTTTATTCGGGCCGTCTTTGTCATACTTTGGTTGTTGCAGATTTGCAGACCCAAATTCCCGTTTGTTCTGGTGCTTAAATTTCTGCTCAATTTTAACAACATATCAAAAGGCAACACTGAGTGATGAGATGTCCAGAAAATCCATTTCAGTTTGGATGTATCTGTGTAGAGCCCCACGTTATTTCAGAACCAAATGTCACTCGGAGTCTTTGATACCCATCTTGGTGTGCAAGGTATGGAAGTTATTGGTGAACTCTGAAACTGCTTGGCCCCTCTCTTGCCGTAGTGTGGTCCATCTCATGTACTGGTCCTCATAGTTGCCAATAGGGTAATACTATTCTTTTACCGCATCCACAAAAATATCCCAAGTGGGATCGACCCCATATATTCTAGAATCCTTTATGGAACTTTGCTCCCAGTAAGTTTCCCACCAATGTTTGACATGAGGGAGAGCTTTAAGGAGTGCAAAGGTGATCTTTTCTTTGATGGAAAAATTGTGAACAGAGAAATAACCTTCCAGCAGAGTTAACCATTTTTCTAGGGCTTCTGCATCTATCTGTCCTTCAAATACAGGAATATCAAAATTAAATTTTACCTTGAAAGACGAGGTGCCTCCAAAGTGGCCGCTTGATGAAGATGCGCCTGATGCTATCAGTAAGCATTGAAGGATGTGGGCAAAATTCTCCATCATTTCGTCCCTCTGTCACGTGAGAGCTTGCTCAAGCAACAGATTGATAGGATCATATGCTCCGTCATTTTTATTTTCTTCCACCATTGAGGGTTTCTTGGGTGTGTGAGAGTGATTGTCTTCAATATAGACAAGCTCGAGACCCAACTTGCTATACTCGGACCTCGTCGGGGACATGCACTGAAAAAACGATCAAGAGCATCCTGCTCTGATACCACTTGTTCAGATTATTTTCGGCATGAAATGAGAGTGGAGATATAATAAAGAAATGCACAGAGATATTGCAGATATTCAATAATATAACAGAAATGTATCAGAGATGCAACCATAAACACAGATATACAGTAATACACGATTTCTATTCATCAAATAAATGTACAGAGACTGTAAAAATACAGAGTG
>WSFP011505589.1:0-13489 GCA_009831015.1 Picea engelmannii | reverse complement strand
GTCTCGGCATCTTCCTCCTTCTTATGCTCTCCATTGAATGTTGGAGGCTTAATTTTATTTATCTCTCCTTTCAATTCCTCCCTTCCAGATTTTTGATGTTTTCTGGTAGGGGACGAGCTCGAACTGCTATGTGTCTCCCTGTCTGAATGTTTTTGGGAACGACTGTGACGTCAGCTACCACTCCTCGATCTACTTCTTCTCCCATGGTCTCTGTGACTCTCTGTCGTACCTGAGTCTCTTTCCTTCTCAAGTTTCTTCTCTATTCTTTCTAGACTCTGCAAGAATTTTAAGTTTAATTTCCCTTGCCGATCCTTGACTTTCATGAGCTTTCGGCTATCAGCTCGACGCTCCTTGGCCTCTCTTTGCAATCCTTCAAGGATTTTCATTATATGTCCTTCCTTATCCATCTCTTTTCCATGCCCATTATAGTTCGATCCTTCGACTCCTAGGTTAACATCGTTTCCTTCCTGTTCATCTTCTATTTCAGGGGTAAACTGCACTTTTCCCCACTCCATACTTGGTGTTGATTAACTGGAATTTTGGCCTCTGTTGTATTCTGAACATGCACTGTGAAATCCCATTCAAAATTGTCAGGCCATTAAACTTCATGAATAATCCACAACGTTTATAACTAATACGAACAAGAACGAAAGACATTTCAACTTCACAAGTTTTCTGAGCTCTGTCTGGCTCTGTGTTTTTCAGGTTTCTTGAAATTCTCCTATTTCCCTATCGAAAAATTTTCCTCCCAAAGGAAACTCTTCGAGGTCTCCCTTCCTTCTATCGAGGTTATCTCTATCAGGATTTTGAAACCGACAGTGTTCTGGTGGGTTGAATCCCCGATTTCCGATTTCCGATGCGCTACCTTTACGCGTTAGCCCCTGCTATGGGCTCTACACCATGTGACTGCTGACTCGTGACCCCAACCCTTTCCCTTATCAGGGTTCGGGGTTTCGTGAATCGAAATGTGCCAAAACTCTTGACAGTGAAATCCCTGATTTCCCGATTTCTGATGGACTCCGTCCATGCTAGCCCTCCAGGCTATACCCTCACCACACGACCACTGCCCATGATCGTGATCAATCCTCCTATCGGAGTATCATAATTTGTGATGTCGCGATGCACATGCATTCACAACCCCCGATCCTCTGATTCCCGATGTGCTTTTACATTGGCTAGCTCTCCTGGCTCAGCCTCTGGTCCACATGACCATACTATATGACCTCCACCTTACCCCGTCGGGGTTTCGACGGTTTCAATGTCCAAGCGCATACACTCACGGGATCCCCGATGTCCCGATATGCCGACGTGCCTTTTTCTTTAACCCTTCATGGTTAAGCCCAGGTCCATGTGACCTCTACCCTGTGACCGTACTCAAAGCTCTCGTCGGGGTTTCGAGGTTCGGAGTTTCAAAGTGTATGAATCACTTGTCACCCGGGTTCCCGATTTCCGATGAACTTCAAACACCGATGGACTTACTCCTTGTCGGGACTTTCCCCGATGGAAGATCTCTGCCACGTGTCCCCTACTATGAATGGTCCAGATCTTGTCGCAAAATCGTGGATCGCGATTCCGTGTGACAATATTTCTATGTGCTCGAGAACTCCGATTCTCCGAGTTCCGACTCTCTCCAGAATTCTGACACGTGTCCTCCATGAGATCCTACGGCTATGATTTCTTTGGTGTTTCGAGACTCACAAGGTCTCGGTTCTCTTGACTTCTAAAACCCTGATTACTCCAATATCCCGTCGCCTCTCCGGGACTTCTCCTCTACCCATGAGGACTTAAACCCTGTGCAACTTCTGTCACTCGGTCGGTTGACGGGTAATCCTATAGTGATCTTACGACTCACGATCCTCCCGAGTTTAACTCCGGGTGTGTCGGTAACCTCCTGTGCAGTCTCCAAAGGCTTTAAACCTTGTACACATTCTCCAGATCTGACGGTTACAAGGGTTCGCCCTCCCTCTTGAACAGATCCTACGGTTCTAACACCATTGGTGTAGAGACCTGTCTCCCTGTGGCCATAGACCACACCAGCTGCGGTTTCATAGCACAGCTATACCCCCTGAGCTTATAGGCACGGTTAAGTAACTCCTATACACTCCGGGCCATACCAGGGTCCGCAATTGGTCCTCCAAACACAATTTCTCCTCTCACCCTCGGTCCGAAGACCACTCAACTGGCCCATCGAGGCTCAGTGTTGAAACCTTGGCTCTGATACCAATTTGTAGTGTACCCTTTCCACTACCGAGGTTTTCAGACCTCTTCTAACCAATCTGTACATGGATTTTACATAATTCGTACAGATTTTATAAGCACATGCATTTAAACAATTAAACACACTCAAATCTCAGAGTAAAATATATGAGTTACTGCTACAATTAAACAAGCCATAGCATTCAACAATAATTCATTTACACAGCGGAAAACATGATACATAAACAACTCAGTCATGCAAAACATGATCAAAGCATAATTTAGATACTTATCTTTATCAATGGTGGAATCCACCAACCAAATGCAGGCCTTCCACAAACCTCCCAGCCGTAGACCGCACTGCTCCTCAACTCAACAGTGGGTCACCCCCGAGATGGGACTGAGCTCCACCCCAGGGCAAGGAATCCAGACTCATGCTGAGGTTATAGGGAATTCAGTCATACAAAACCACCAGGAAGGAATTCTCTCCCAGGAATCTCCCATGCTCACTGCCCACAGACCCTCATTCCCCACATGCCTATTCCACCCCAGGAGAGTGCACCTTCTCTATCACCTGGACAGTCCTTCGGCTGCCAGTCTCCCTTACCTTGGGTTACAGGAACAGACCGGACCGAAAGTCTCTGGGCTCTATGGCAGCTACAGGGTTCCTTCCAGGAGCTCTCTCCTTCCTCTGCGCACTCTCTCACCTGGAGGAGTCGCTCACAGGCCAACAAGCCTCACGCAGTCTGGTACTGCGTGGCCACAACAATCCACGAGGAAAAAAGACAAAGGCTTCCCAAACCAGTTCAACAGTCACAGGATGGTCTCATGGTTGTGTTTTCAGAATAGGGACTCCATGCACAGGCTAGCTCAGCTTCCCCGAATAACAAAGATTCTTCCACTCGAATTCAGCACAGGCTTCCCGTTCAGGGAATGCGCACACAGGTTTTCTCAGAGATAGACACAGACTCCACAGCTCTGGATAGGGGTGTACATGAATTCCTCACGACAAACACAGGCTTTCTTCTCTGTATCGGAATTACACCAGGGTCTCTTGCAGACTGGCTTCCCTCGATCCCCCTCAAGACAGTCGGATTGAATGGATGAGAACCCCCCCCTCACGGCTTACTTCGTCCGTTTTATTTACATGCACCAGGGTTGACACTTGTCACCCTGGGAACTACATGCATTCCACCCGCACGCCTTCCTCTCACCACTTGGGAAATCACGTGTCCTTCCAAAAGGACTTAGGATAAAACCATATGATGCACATATCTTTTTGAAACAATAATAAAATATTATTTCCAAGTTTAAGCCCCTAGGATTATCCCCTAGGCTCATCTCTCAACCCCTTTCCCACCTTCCAGCCCCTAGTTCCTTGCCCACTCTGTGGACGCTCAGTCCCCCTTCACTCATTCATCGTGGTCGGTCTGCACTGGCGATGTTTATATTTTATTATTTGATCTGCATACATACAAGTACATCAGCAGGCTCCTGGCCTTCACACTTAGGCTCCCTCGCCTAGCAAACACATAAGCCTTCTGGCTTATACAAAACTTGGCTCACCAGCCTATAACACATATTTACAATCTCTTTTAGATCATAGTTTACATCGGGGCTCGGCCTTGGGGACACTACAAATTTTATGTTATTGATATATGCATATTGATAGATGTTATTGATGAGTTTTCCCTGAGTGTCTAGGACACTTGACATATGGTGGATGCCAATGGCATTGATGGACCTCCTTGGAATTTGTATTGAGTCAAGGAGTGGATTGTATTGGTTTGATTACTTCATTTATGCATATGTGACATATGATCATTTATAGCATGATTTTATATATGGATCATTGTCAGTGTTTCGTTGATCGATGTAGGCCGACGAATGATTGATAATATGACTCATATAAGAAGTAATGGGGCCATGCACATAGACTAGATATTGAGGGAGAGGTGTGGCAGAGTCCCTGTCACAACCTACTAGGACTCTCATTGTGGCTCGAATTGTAGGTTAATAATTTCCTAGTTCGAGAGGTCCACGATGCCATGAGGGTAGACTGAGACAACAACTCACGAATAATTCTAAGGGGCGAGCAATAAGGTAAGGTCCTTATTCCTTAGAAGTCCTTAGTCTCTCACCAGGATTCCTGAATGGAGTATTGACTCCAGGGGTTGGAAAACTACCAAAACCAGTCAAAGGCGAGTGGAACCATTGGAGCACATAGTGCATCTTGAAGGGCACGTCATGCAATTAAAAATTTGAGTCAAAGGAGAGTGGTACCCTTGGAGCACGGAGTGCGTCTTGAAGTGCACGTCGCGGAATTAAAACTTGAGTCAATGAATCTAGGTGGCCTAAAAATCTTTGAGCAAATATTAAACCTTGTAAAATCTTGAGCACTTTCAGATTAATTAATTAATTAATTAAAGAATAAATTTAGTAATTGTAACCCCAATTAAAGTCTAAGCCTATTCAAAATTTATCCTGAGTCTAAGTTTGGAGAGAATGATAAAACCAAATTAAAAATTAAATAAAATAGGAAAGAGGTAAATAAATTTAAGAAATTAAGAAATATGAGTTTAACCTAAAGATTGAGTTAATACACTTATGTGAAATAAAATTCCAAATTAAAATGTCAGATAAGAAAGGATTAAATCATGAAATAATAAGTGCACACATAGAAGGGAATCTAGAGTCTAACTACCGCTAGTTTAACTAGGAGAAGACTCCTATTTTAACTCAACCCAAATTTAGTAATCTGTCAGTCATTAAATGGAAATAAGGGGAATAAAGAGACAACTAGGAGTGATTTAAGGAGCGCTTTCAGGATGGGTGAGAGAAACTGTCTTGTAATTAAAATAAATTATGGAATTTTCTTATGCAACTTATGGAGAGGGTAACAAGTGTATGGGGGAAGTAATTCTTAATTAATTATTTAAAAAGTGAATTAAATGTGCAATTTAATGTGTCATTAAGGAAACTCCTATAAAGCAAATGGAAAAAAGGGAAAATGGATCAAACTGGTTATGGGTAAAGAGATGCTGCAAATTTTTTTATTGCTTTTACTTGTGAGAGTTGGGATACCCAGCTTGAGAGAGAGTGGTGGATCTACCTTGAAAGGAAAGTTGGGAGCTAGAGGATTTCTGGTTGTGTATGTGTGTGGCTCCTCTGCGGCTCGAGGGGCTAAGGGGGAAGAAGAGTACCCCTAGCATTGGCTAGGAGGTACCGGTGAGGTCTCTACAATTAGCAAGCAAAGGTTCAGGAGGAGCATCGTCACATAATGCATCTTCAGTTTCTTCACCATCAATTATGGTATTTTAATTGAGATTATAAATGCATTAATATTTCATTTGTAAGCAAGGAATTAATAGAACTTCTCTGTGAATGGTGACTTAATTTTATATCGAAATTTTAATTGAAATTGTTGTAGATTCCATTGATGCTCTATTGAATGATTGTTGGTTAAATTCGTTGTTTTAACATGTACTTCTAATTTAAGTTAGAATTATTTTATAGAAGCGAACATGCTACCATATGCAATCTATTGTTTTCTATCTTTAACATGAAAATTGTGAATTTAAGTATAGATTTCCTTTATAGTTGCGGTTCATTCTCAGTATATAGAATCTGTAGTGGGGATTTTTGAAACAATGAGATTGATGTATTGGATTTTTTTCTCAGACACAATTATTCTTAGCCACCTACTCTAATTATGGTCAGGAATTTCTTGTATCTTGTAGCTCCCAAAAATTAACAATGGACCTTCTTAGACTTGTGGTAAATGTGGAAGGGATCCGCATGGCCTGGGAGGCAGATTTCAAAACAATTTTTTTCCCTCAGATGCTACCAACTTCATTGCTTGAGCGGAACCATCTTGGTCTAGTGCACCCTTTTGGAAGCTCAGCCTTCTTTCGTGGGATCTTTTCCAAAATCTACTCCTTACAAAGAAAATAAAAGAAAAAAAACTAGACTCGATGATTAGGGAATTTCGTTGGGTAGTCTCTTAACCTGATAAATCCAACAACGTTTCTATGTGCCACTAATACTCTATCTATGTAGGGAAACCTTCTCCAGAGATTGTGTTGGGTTGTGAGTGCAACGAAGGTCTACTCATCATACTTATTTCCAGTTCAACTTGGGGAAGAGGCATAGCCATTGATATCTCCATAATAGTGATGACGAAGAAGATGAGAAGCACAAAAATGGTGTAGCAGACACCATACATAGAGCGATAGCAAGGGAGATCTATCTACTTCTTCTCCATATTTTACAACCTCATTGGAGGAGGAATAAAGACAGATAAATCATTTGGAAAAGAAAAGAAAGGCCCAAGGAGAAGGCAACCAAAGGACCTGTTACTGAGTTGTGGGAAAATTGGCATTGTAAAGGAATTTGAGATGTGTTACATATTACCAATTTACTGCAAGGATTTCATGGGTTGTTTTCTTTAAAGGTTTTTTGGTCCTGCACGTTTCTTTTTTTGGATACCCTACATTGCAAGGTGCGATGTGGACTTGGTAAAACTTCATTTCAATGGAAGCGAATTAGGGTTAAATTTTGTATTCACCTACCTGGACTTTAAGCTCAATTCCCATTTTTAAGAAATTGATATTAGATCGAGGGAAGAACATTACTTCCATGATATGGAAGAAAATTATGGAGATTAAAAAATGAGGGGGGTTGATGGTACAACAACTGCTTCTTACATACAAGATTTATTGTTAGAACCATTCCTGAGGACTGTAACATCCTGCTCTTGCGCACACTGAGCAAACTTATTCTTTGAGGACACTTGCATGCAAATGATCCGGGTTATTATACTATTGGTTGTTTTTATTATGATTATGATATATTATGGATTTGATGATATGTTATTTTGTTGTATTTACATAGACATGTGCTATTGACTGGGTTCTCCTGAGTGTGCAGGACTATGGACATTGAGGATTTAGAGGCATCAATGAAACTCCTTGGACTCCAGATCGAGTCAGGGAGTGGACTGTTAGGGTTTGAATGTTTTTTATGTGACATATGTACAAGATGTTATGATGATTGATTATTATTGCTGACATGATTCGTTGATGAATGGAGGCTGATGATATCTTGCTGACCAGATTCACATTTGGAGTAAAGGGGTCATGCATGAAAACCAGAGACATTGAGGGAGAGGTGTGGAAACAACCATGCCACAACCTACTAGCACTCCCACTATGGCTCGAACTGTAGGTTAATGATTACCTAGTTTGTGAAGACCCACGATGCCGTGAGGGAAGACTGTGATAGTCGGTCACGATGATTATAAGGGGCACGCAATAAGGTAGGGGCCTTATTCCTTAGAGGCCCTTAGTCTCTCACAAGATCACCTGGCGGAGTATTGACTCCAGGGGTTTGGCATCTACTAAATTCATTCAAAAGGCAAGTGGCACCCTTGGAGCATGTAGTGCGTCTTGACGGGCACATAGGGTAAATAAAACAGAAAGAGGTGAGTGGAACCCTTGAAGCACGTAGTGCGTCCTGAAGGGCATGTCGTGATTTTAACTAGTAAGTTAATAAACCTAGTTCCCAGAAAACTATGCCTCCTTAGGAACTAGTCGGCATTAAAATAATAATGTGATAAGTAAAGTTTAAATAACTAATTTTTCCCTTAAAATTTTTTTTGTCCCCCAACCCAGTGAAATTAAAACCTAGGTCTAAGTAGAACATGTGGATAAATAAAAACTAAATAAACATGTAACAAGAAGGGGGGTAAGAAATTCAAACTTGATTATTAAAGTAAAAATTATAATGGAGGGGCCCCGAATGGGGTGTTGGTGTGGGCCACATGACATCAGGAGGAGTCGCACATAGGCCAGTGTGGCGAGAGCCATGTGACGGATTCGTGCCAAGCACAACCACCACCTCCATGCATTTAATCCCTCCTATGATGTCCGAGGCTCCATTAACCCTGGTGCACTTCCCGTCTCTGGCTGTCATTTCAATGGGCGATTTCATTAAGACTTTTCATGTGGCTTGGCCTTCATCTCCACTGGCTAAGTAGACATGGTCCATTCTGGCTTACCTCTTCCTTGTGCTCTCCTGCTGTGCTTCAAACCCTTCTTACCTGCACCTTGGTGCTCTCCTGCAACTGGTTATTCTCCCGGCCTCTCAACTCACCTGGGGTTTCTCTCGCAGGCCAACCATTTCTCCTATTCGGTCAGCATTCTTAGGCAAAGAGGCAGGCCAAGAAGGGGCTCGTCCTAGACTCCATCCTGGCTACGAGTGCCTGTACCTTGCCCTAGTTCTCATTTCGGCTTCGGACGCCTATCCCGCTCACAATATTCGCTGTCCTTGCATTCCTCACACTCATCGCACTCTTCACAGCCTGACTTGGAACCACTCGCCACCTCTTCCCGACTTGAAGGTTTGGTTCTCACGCACAGTTCGGTCGGCTTACCCTCAGAGCCCTTCCTAGACAGAGCCTCCACTTCTCGGAAACCTCCTGAAGCACCTCCACTTCCCCTGGACAGCGTACCTTTGCTGGCTTCTGAAACTTTTCACTTCCACCCACCCTTGGAGGCGCCACCATTTCCACATTCTATCTCCGACTCTATCCCAGACGAGCAGATGCAGGACAACATGGACATTCTATACGGGCTAGTCTTCGACCTCCGACAGGGAGTGGATGATCTACAATTATGGCTATAGCAATTGGATCGGAAAGCCTTTGCACTCCTCCACATCCTCTCCACCTTCTAGAGAGCAGTAGCGCAAGCTAAGCACGTCCCAGCAAAAACGTTTGGTCGGGGTGAACAGGAGCTTCCAGCGGAGGGTGGCAACCTGGGGAAGGCCATGTAGGTGGATGGGGAGGTGGAAGCAGCGGTGGATAATATGGATGCTGACGCACAAATGGAATGGAGAGGAACACCTGTCGAAGAAGAGCTCTGGAACGAGGCCACCCATGCCACCTGTCCAGAATATAAGCCAAATGTATGACCCCTATGGGGACTCTACTTTAGTCTTAGTCTATTACTCTCAGTTATGTTTACAGTTTTACTAGTTTGATAGACATGTAGACGTTAACATCGGCTGGCTGAACTAGTTTCCCCCTTGGGGTAGTTCAGTTACTACAACCTGGCCATTCTGAACATTTTGCAACTCTGTTTTTTTTTTGGAGGCTCTTTATACTTTAATGAAATACTCTTACTTACAAATTTTTTTTTTTATAATGGAGGATTAAATTTAATAAAAGGGTAAATGGTTTTTTTTATCTACACTTGCTAAATTGATTTTTGTTAAAAAGGAAAGGGGAGGAAACTTAAAAGAAAAGGAAACTTAAAGAAAAAGGAAAACTTAAAGAAACGGGGAAACTTAAAGAAAAAGATGAATGTCTAACTTAGTAAGGAATCTAGCCTTGGAACTTTCTATTTATGAACTCAACTATGAATTTAGTAAGGCGTAAGTCATTTAAGAATTGTAAGGGAATTTTGGGAAACCGGGGAGAATTTTTAGGAACGATTTTAGGTGGGTGAGGGAAATAGGAATAATTAATTAATTAATAAAATTGATTTTCTGGTGCAACTAGGGGATCGAGCGACATGTGTACGGGGGTGGTTTTTCCTAATTAAATTAATGAAAAAGGAATCTAATGAGAATTTTGGGAAACTAATTACTTGAAAACTCTATAAAAAGGATGGTAGAGGAGGAGTATGGATCAGATATGGCTTGTGTAATGTTATGCTACTGAAATTTTACTTGAATGAACTTTCCCTTGTGGGAGTTGGGATACCCAACTCGGGTAACGAGTGGTAGCTCGACCTTACGAGGTGAGCTGGGTGCTAGCATTCTTTGGTATTGTGTGTGTGGCCCCTTTGCGTCTCGGGGGGCTCAGGGGGAAGAAGAGTACCCCTAGAGTTGGCTGGGAGGTATTGATGAGGTCTCATTGGTCGACAGGTCAGAGTTGGACAGAGAGCGAGCGTGGGACAGTTACTTCTGGTTCTTTGCATTTGGCTAAGGTCTGCATGTGCATAATTTGTATTAATAATAGATCAATTTCTTTATCATGCATTCTTTATTGTCGAAAGATCGCTTGCATAAATGATGTTAAAAGAAAAAGACTCTTTTAGTTATGCATATGAATTTTTATCTAGGTGATAGTGCGCCATGTGAAATTGCAAGGGAGTCACTAAATTTTTGTTTATAAATTTGTTTTTATTGCGTTTTTATCTTATGTTCTTATCCTTTCAGTTATTAGCCTGTGCTTGAGCAGTCAGCCAGGAGCTGAATCGACTGTCTTTCACTCTGGTGTTAAAGACTTAGATTCAAATGCCTTGCTTTCATGTGCATGGATAATAAGTGAAGGATAATTCCTTTGCCCAACAAATCCCTTCTGTGTACAGTGAAAAAAATACCTCTTCATTACTCTGCGATTATTGTGTTTTTATCTCTATGTTATTTTGTGGATAATATATGTGTCCTTGTGGTTGTGTAAGATGGCCAAGTTGGGATTCTCCTTTAACCCCTGCGATAGTAAGCATTATCTGCGTTGAACAAATCACCAGTAATTCCTATTCATCATCTTTTAAATTTGAGTTGCATCTCCCATTTTGGAACTCAAACTACCATAGTCTTTCCGATAACGTTTGAATTATTCCTGTTAAGAATGTCGTCCACAAGTCTAAGTTTTGGTTGATTAATTTTTGAGATTATAAGTGCAGTCTGGTGTGTTGAGTATTCTTATTGAAATCTTTTGGATTCATAAGTCTGTATTTATTATTGAATGTTTATGAAAAGATGGAAACAAAAAAAAGGGGACTCCTATTTCTACTTGTAAAATATATATAGATACATTTTATCAAGGCGATTTTAGAAGTGTATCTTGATGGGTAGAACTATCAACGCTGTCTGTCTGCATTGGATTAATTATGATTTTGATTTTTGATGTTCAGAAGGTCATTGAATACCTAACTGTTTGTCTGTTTGTTATTATTTATATTGCATACCTAATTGTTGGTGAAGAAGACCATGTAACCTCATACTATAGATTTATTTATGCAACATTTGGAATGGTGATGGTTGAACTCCAAATTCGGACTTGGGATTTCAATCCCTACCCAAACGCAGATTCTGAGTGAACATGTGAAACTCTTGCCCTTAACCTTTTTCTTAAGTCTGCTCGGCAAATTCGGTTCAGTGGGCGAAATTTTATTTAATGTTGAATCACCATTTCTGAGCAGGCATGTAGTCGTTCCTTGGTTTAAATGGTTTTCCTTACTGTTAGTGGGCAGAGTTAGATTTGTCTTTTGCATGTGACTGGCCAATCTTGTTTTTACTTAATTATAACTTCTCAGATTTTCAGCAGCCAACAATTCGATTTCGCCACCGGCGATCTGACCACGTTGTCCCTTGTATTAATGCTCAAAGTTCCCTGTTTTGTGTGCCAAGGTTTTAATTTCTTCCCTCCCTCCATACAAAAAATTTATTGTCGCTATTTAGAGATTGATATTTCGACATCGAATCTGGCGATTAATTACTCAAGTAATTTGCTAGCTTTATTAATTCTACCATTTCGAGTTACCTTGCTTTTCACCCGAGACTTTCTAAGTTTCTTGGACAGTTTATAATTCTAACCAGCGATTTTGAATATATTTATTGGTGGGAAAACTGAATACAATGCATGAGAGGGTTATAAGATTAGATCCGGTTAGAAGTTAATTATTGAGTGGGTTGTTTCCACGTGCTGATAATGTTTTATATTGTTTTAATTTTAGTCTTTTGGTTTCGCGTAGGATCGAGTTCATAATTGTTGATTCTATCATATTGAAATTGAATAACATTATGAGGAAGAGTTATTGTGTTAATACCATGAAGCTAGTGATATGCATTTGGAGTAAGAAATTAGATTCAAAAGTTGAAGTTGTCAATTTCTTTATGTGAATGTTCTTCACTAAATTATTAAGTAGTGAATTAGAAACAATTAATGAGTAATTAATAATTTGAGTGTGATTTAAGTCATTTATGGTTGAACAAGTTACATGCTGGTAAGGTAATTAGGGTACTTTTAGAAAAGTAAATTTTGTACTTATACGATTATTATTTGTTACTAGAATGATTGTCAAGCAAAAGTGTTATGGTAAGATTTTTAGTATTGAAGGCTTTAATTAAACTCATACTTGTCATGTGTTAAGGTTATGATGAATATCTGTGTGTAAATAGGAAAGAATATATTAACTATTAAATAAATAACTTAATATAAAGGTGTATAGAGAGAATTTTACCTCAACCCCTTATTCATAGTTGTCATACTACAAGCTTTGAAAAATAATTTAGGTATTATTAAAATCCATAGAACCAGAAACAGAATAAATAAAAAATTGATTAACTCTTCTTAGGGTCAGATAGACTAGGGTTTATACATGTGTTGTGGTGACTTCTGGTCTATGACAACATCATCTTAAGTATTTTTTCTAACTTTTATTGTAATGATTGATTGATTGATGGCGCGCCTGGAATTTAAATAGAATTGCGACTCATGTTGGTTTTTGCTAGATAGATTGTGTATGCTAGATATCTGACACACTCAGAAATTAAAGGTCGATTGAAGTAGTGTCTAAAGGTTTGGATTGTCTGGTGGTGCATCTTGCAAAATGTTGAAACCTTGGTTTCTTTTTCTCACACGCATTGAAGGGTCATGTCACGTGTGATGTTGATGCTAGTTGTGTTGGGTTGGATTGATGTTGTCCTTTAGCTTATAAGGCATGATCTTGTGTGCATTGTGTTCATCGTCGAGTTGAATTGATTGACTATTTTTCATTGTACCTTCCTTAAAAAAATGATTTCCTTGTTAAGCGACGCATGTTGTCGTAACGACTGGGTTGTTACATATGGTATCAAAGTGGGTTCAACTCTGCAACTATGGATCTTCATGCTTTCCACTGCAGTAAATTCTTGAGTAATAACCTAATGCTAATCAAAACTTTAATGTGTCCATGCAGTGATTGCGATTAGAGGAAGTCACATAGGTTCACAACGTGGTGTCGTGGAAGGAGGTGCGACACTTCCAAAAGTGCCCATGCCCTCGGAGTCTAACCCCCAAGGGGAAGAATAAGTCCTTGGGTTGGAATTGATTGTTGTAAGGGATGATGATGGACTCACAAGGTCCTTCCAGGGAATGTTTGATCTGGATTTATGTAGGAACACAATGAAATACAGAAATACACATAAACGCAGAGATGCAGCGGAAATAAGACTTCATTTCATTAATAACAAATGACTGAAATATGCTTACAGACAGAATGGAAATAAACTAGCTAGGGCG